>JAQMCX010000029.1:14952162-14980135 GCA_029814765.1 Acanthurus leucopareius
CATGTCTCTCCCCTCTCTCTCTCCCTGTTTCCTGTCCGATATCTCAGCTGTCCTATCAATAAAGGTGTAAAAGCCCAGGAAAAAAAAAAAAAAAAAAAAAAAGTACAAATGCAAATGATAAAACACTAAAAAAAAAATACAGACACTAAGTAAGGGCAAAACTTACAAGCTATTATAAAAAGAAAAAAAAGTTTTTAGTGTGAGTGACTGACTCTAATTTCTCACTACCCAGCACCCTCCTCACTTGACCAAAATATCTGGCAGCATGACAGTGAAAGCTGACGAGGCTGACTCACATAGGGACTGTATGTGTAGCACTGTGCGTCATCATAACTGGTGTATTTGCCAGATTACAACCAAGCCAACAACATCCTTGTCCTTTAGCAAAATGTGAACCTGTGCATGGATGCCTGCTGCTGTGACAGCCATGCTGTCGTTTAGAGAGGGCAGACTGCGAAAACTACAGCTACAACTACAGCACACTGAGACGGTTTGGGGTGAAGAGATAAGAGATAAGAGGAAACCAAACATCTGTTTAAAGCACTGGGGGCATCAGACTCACGATGAGCTCCACGTGCACAGACCAGAGTTAAACCTGATAATATGATAAGGACCTTTAGTTTCATGTGATTTTAACTGAAAAGCTTCTGCAATTCAACAAAACTTTCTTTTAGTAGAGAAATATGCAAACTGATCCAGTACACAGATGAAGCTCAGAAATTCACAGAAGCATCGTCTGGTGTTATGTGATGATGTGTGATGATGATGCCAAGTCTTCAGCTTTGGGTGTGTGTGCGTGGGCGACTGGATTAGTGGTGTTTGGATCATCACAGAGATGGAGCAGAGCAAAAGCTGTAAAAGAGATTCATGGATGACATAACATGCAAATAACTTGCCTTTCAAAGGCACCGCTGCATTTTTCAGCAGTGATAAAACCATTCATTTTCATCTCACTTACTATGGAGAAAATCTGTTTTTTACAAGGTTGGACCCAAACATACGTGACTGGAGTGTGTGTTGAAACATCTAATACACATAAAATGAGGATAAAGTAGGCTTTGGTAGTGGTTGTAATCTCTGATTAAAGTGTGGTCAGTGTTATTTTTTTTGGCAAACAGGAAACTGTTGCAATGCAGGTGCTGCCAAGTTTCAGTAATCCACAAAATATCATTATCCAAATACGTACAATCAATTAGGCTCAATAACAGGGAAAGGGATGAGACAGAACTGAGAAAACAATTGCTTAATCAGAAAAACAGCAATGAGAAAGCAGAAAGATAAGCCTCGTTTCAGAGAAATATTCAAAGACAAAGAAGTTTGAAAGACTGCAGGAAAAAAATTAAAAAGGAAACATGGTCATGTGAATTGAAAACTCCTACAGCCAGCCAGTACGAGGGATTACATTATTTTTTCAGTAATAAGCGCATTAGGAAACTTACAGTGGTCTTAATCTGCTCATAATTAGTGGCGGCGTGGAAAGAAACGTGGTCCTGCTGGGGCCAGCCAGCAGAGAGCTAACAGTAATGTCTCAGGACAAGCACCAGACTCTGGCCTACTTTGTGATGATGGATGGAGGAATTCTTTTACACTGACTTGAAAATCATTCGAACAGCCACTAAGTGAGAAAATTCAATCTTTCAAATACAATTTATTTCAAATGGCCATATGTAAAATGAACTTGTATCCTGAATTTTATGTTCCAATGATATCTTTAACAATATTGCCACCACTTTGCAGCCACATGTATCTCCATATTTAATATCATAGACAGACACAAACAACCATTGACTAATTGTTAATAAGTGTTAAAGCACTGGTGAAATATTGTTGAATAAACTTCCTCATTGACACTGATTTACCATAATGTCTACACTCTGAATTTATACGGAAACAACATGGATCGTTCAACAACAAAACACTAACCAAAAAAACAAGAGTCTCAGCAAATATTTAACTTTTTAAAGCATACTGTAACTATTTGTTTTGCTTTTTCTACAACCAGGGCTCATTATTTCAAAAATGAACTGTGGCTAAAGGTAGAGCAGGTTGTCTACTTATCAGAAAGTTGGTGGTTTGATCCCTGACTTCTCCAGTCTGGATATCAAAGTATCTGTGGGAAAGATACTGAACCCCAATTTGCTCTCATTCATCAGTGTGAGAATGTGTGTGTGTGACTTCGTGGTGAGCGGGTTGGCACTTTGTAGAGAAGCCACCTGCCATCAGTCTGTGAATGAGTAAAGGTGACTTGTGTTGTAAAACCCTTTGTCTGACACTATGTATATGCAGTCCATTTACCATTTATGTCTTTAAGGTGCATCTTAAAGCAAGTTGTCTCATGAGGAAATGCATGTTCTATCTTGTAAACACTCTATAAGACAAAATATTTGGCAAAAAATGTTGCTGTAGCTACTGACCATGAGCAAATAATCTAAGGTAGGTCATATTTGCTGTACTACAACTCATTGATGAAGATAGCAGAAGCATTTGGAAACTTGATGGCAAATGTTGGTTTGTCCCAGCTAGTACCTAAATGGATTACTGTTCTTAGACATTTTCTGAGACAGATTTGGTAAGAAAAAATGTTGTACAGCATTGGATTTTTGTGTTCACTTTGTTTCAAAACTTGGAAACTTTCAGACTAATTGATAATGTCTTGTTAGAATATGTTACTATTGTAGTGTGACTGAGCTTAGCTAGCTGCGTGGGCCACTTCTAGCTAAGCTCATCAGCTTCACATTTCTCTAATTCCGGTGGAAAGAATGTGAGGATTGGTGTGCTTAACAGAAATACCAGGCTAATTCTCTATGCCTTCATAACTTTAACTTGTGCTGCTAACCTTTAGGTAGCACTTCTGCTAGCTAGGTCATTGACCTCCCAGACTGTACAATGGACAATGTTACAATGTTAGCTCAACGAGCAGAATTCTAGCTGAGAGTTCAGTGGAGTTATACATCACAAATAAGAAATGTACTCTCAGCATCAAATAACTACTTGTTGAAACCCCGCAGGCAGGGTTCATTTTCATATTTTGGACATTTAACTGTCTAAAATATGAATGTGAATAGACAGCAGGACCCTGGACAGTTTGCCAATAGATCACAGGGCTGACACATAGAGACTGACAACTGTTCATACTCTCTGTTAGCTACACATGTCACAGAGGTCTAGTCATATTTAAGTATTTAAGTGCAATAGCTGTTTCATATTACACCTTAAACAGGAGCTTATATTCCTCATAAGACTTCCAGTATCTGGTAAAAACAAACACAGTAAGCCTCTCAGAAGCATATACATACTGTTACATGAATGTGGGGCTCTGTGTTGGAAATGTAGCCGCCTGGTCAGCATAGTTTTATCTTATTCTCTCCCTTTTTCTATGCTGTCTTACCAGTTAAAACGCCATAGCCTTTGATTTGATTAACACAGCAGAAGAACTAACAAGCTGTGCACCTTTGTTCTAATTATTTTGTGATATTCAGTGGAGAATAAAAGAAAACTTTGAACATGTACTTTTAGTTTAGCTACATTAAACTAACCTGTGAGTTCAGGTGAACAGACTGGGCAGGGTCAGTGAAAAACAAGGAATGGGACAGGAATGTTGCTATCAGTTTGTCTAAAACCCAGGTAACATTTGGCAATATGACCTCTGACTTCAGGTACAATCAGTTGTAATGGGTCTGAAAGGGGTTGCCAGGCAATGAAATCGATTGAGTAAATTTTGAGACAGAAAACCTTTACACAACCAATCTGTTAAGGTGTATTCAAAATATGGTACTTCAGGATAACTGGAGGATATCTGCGATAAGGCAATGCATCGACAACACACAAAGTCACACTCTCACACAAATGTGTTTCTTACCGCTGTGGAAAGTCTAGAGGCCAGTGTCATCTCCAGGTTCCCTTTGAGCCCCAGCAGTGCTGGAACCAGGATGAACACCTCGGACACCTCCATAAACACCGTCCAGTGCTGCAAAGACCACCACATATTACATGAGTACGACAATATCAACATAATGAACACACTGCTGTATCAAACAGAACATAGTAGAATTACAGACACACAGTGTACTGTTACTTACATAGATAGAATTTATAATTGGTTGGTAACAGAATGTCCTTGTGATCTTGTTCTTTAATATTGATTAAGTGGTGAAACCAGACCTGCATGATGCACCAGATAGTCTGTCTGTACAGTCCCTGAACACCCTGTATCATATCAGCTCTCTGCCCTCCTTTACAAGAGCAAGCTCACTGGGACCCCGTGCTGAAATGATTTATCATCCTCCCCTTTTGGCCTTCATTCTCCCCTTTCACTTGTGAGTCCCCTCTTTCACCATTACTACCCAATCTAAGCTACTGCAGCTGAACACAAGAAAAATAGGCTGTAGCGCACAATTATCAACAAGGTGCATAACAAAATTACAGTAAGCAAGCATATAATAATACCACCACTTAATCAAATACTAACATTTCTTTAAAACACATAGCACTACTGCTGCTTCTATGTTGACTGAGATACATTAAAATAAAATTAAATAAATAAATAAATAGATAAATTAGGTTAAACAAAATGGCAAGATTGTACCATAACTGCAGAGAACCAAGCCTGAAGGATTAATAAAATTCAAACCAATATTGCAAGGTTACAATGTAAAAAACAATCCTCAAAACCTCTTTTTTTTCAAATAAATAAATTCATATAATGTGACTGTGTCAGGACACAAGAAAGTGCTTAACAGAGGGCATTGCGCAGAATGTGTTTTGCTACTGCACAAGGGATCATTACGCATACAGTATGTTCTGTGTTCTTTCTACAATCAATAGTTATGTAAACGTAAGTTGTTTAATTCAACCCATGGCTCAATTCGTCATATTTCATCATAGCAAAGATTTCAGCCTTTTAGAAAGTGCAGTTTATATGTGGACTGTGTTGGTCACGCAGCAGAATGATCAATTGCTGGTGTATAGTGAATAACAGGCAAGATTAGGGACTTTAAAAATTCCATACTGAATATTTTTCTAAAAAAAGGAAATTAGATTATCTTCCCATATTGTTTGGAGAATACAGAGAATCCGATGGTAATCCATGTACGTAAAAGCAAGTATTACATACTCAAGTAGTAAATCATTAAAAGCCTCAGAGTGCCTCAGTATAAGTTATCACCCCGCCTCATCTTGCTGCTAAGCCCCTTTGCATAAAGTGCTAATTTTGCTGTAAAACATGACCCAAAACATTGTAAAAGTGAAATCAGTCAGGACACAGGCCTAAGCTTGGCTAGGCTAACTACATTTGAAGGACAACCATGGCAGGTGGTGAGCGTGCTTGACAGATTAAAGAATCATGTTTAGCACGTGCAAGATAATGTGTCTCTCAGCTGTGCATCTAGACATAGAAGATGGCCTGAAACGAAACTCATAGTTGGTCTTATTGGGCTTGACCCTCGATAACCTCCTCCCGGGCTGCCAGCCAGTCCATGAGAGGTGGGTTTCCTGTGAGTCCCCGGGCATGTCACTGTGGTGAAGTGCCTCTCTCTGCTGTGCCTCCATTAGAGTTTGTGCATTGATGGAGGGTTTGTGGTCTACTGTGGCCAGAAACAAAGCTAATGCTGCGGCTGAGGCCATCGATCTATCTCCAGTAAAAGTGCTTATCTTCGGAGCCAGCCCCAAAGCAACCCCAGCACTTACAGTCCAGTCCGCCCTGAGCTGAATCAATATTCATCGAGGCTGACACAGGAAAGGAAAGAGGGGAAGAGAGCAGAGGAGAAAATAGACAAGGGGAGGAAAATGGAGGAGCAGCTGACGTTGAAGCTACATACAAACACTATTGGCTCACATTTCTCACACTGACAAGCTTGCATTTCTGTTTCACTGTGTTGCTCCCACTGTGCATCCAGATGTACAGAGCTGATAAAGGGGTGTCGTCTACAGCTCAGTTTGTGTTGTAAAAGTGGGTGTGGCACCAAAACTCCAGTGTGGGTTAAACTCCCTCTGTCTACCCCCTTACTGTCATCAAGCCAAGCAGAGCTTCGTTCCAACAGCCAACCCCTTAGCTTGGCTCACTGCCTTCTGCCAACCCAGCAGCCTTGTGAGCACCTCTGTGAGCACTCCTCTATTCTTCCACAGCCGCATGTTTTCAAACTTTCTCCCTCTCTGTCTTGCTCTACTTCTGTCTTATTCCCCTATCTCCCTCTTTGCCTCCCCTGTGGTGATATATGTTGTTGTCTCCATGGAACACTGGCTCGGGGCCAAACAAGCCCTCCCTCCTCATGGCCACCTCCTCGGTTCTAGGAACTCTACTGGACAACCCCAGTACCTCTGTGTACAGACCTATAGGAGCTCTGGTATGCAAGCCCCTCAGGGGTCGGGTTGCCCAGTTGAGTAACATGGTCCCATATTTATGATCACTGTACTTGCTGTACAGATTGGACTGCTGAACCTGATGGTTATGTCAATGCAACACTTGCAGCATCACAAAACCTACATCAGGTGGTGTCTGTTTCATTTTCCTGGTGCTGGAGCACCCACTAGGTCCAGTCTTATGTACTAAAAAGGGTAAAATTAATATAACTATGGACAAACTTTTTAGGTACATCAGAGTTAAACCCAAAAGATCTTATTGACACTAAAAGGATGAAAAAAGAGGAACCACATTTACTGAATGCCAGGTGGGGATTTTTTAATGTGGGAGGAAACGGAATGCTGAAATTTCCCACTGCCACAAACGCTTAAGAGTTTTCCCGCACAAAGTTGTCATAAGGAGCACAGTAGCTCCCACACATGTACAAAAAAAGCATGATCATGCTTCTTTAAGCTTTAAAGTTTAAGTTTTAAGTCCCAAAGAAGCCTGAGATGTGGACTGTTGGCGTCCAAAGACCACATGAAGGTGGATAAAGCTTGAACTATCTGACCGGAGGGAGCACAAGGATTCCTGAGGATCCTGGACAGAGTGAAAGATTAGCTAGGGTTTAGGGCAACACAAAAGCATTCTAACCTGCAAATCCTTTCAATCTCTTTCACTCAGATCCTGGCTGTCTGTGATTTTGTCAGGTCTTAATCGTTGTGAGCTGATATGGTGTTAATGATTCTCAGGACGTAACTTTTGAGTGATGAAAATGACTGACCAGCATAAACAGAAGGTCAAAAACAAGCAGTCAATCAGTGCAATGACAAACAGTCTGACACCACGGTTAACCTAAGTCCACCTGGTTTGGGCCCCAAAAGATTTCATTTTTTGGTGTCAGTAAACAAAAGAGGCAAATCCTGGAATAAGATTGGAGGCCAGTGGTTGAAATGAGGATTCAGTCTGAGAGCATGAGTGACTCCTGGGTGAAAACCAAGTGGATGTGGTTGAACCAAATTGGTGTCTGGTGGTCAGCGACAGCTTGGCGGGTGTTAAACCATTGTGTTGACTACAACTTCCTGTTTACGAGTGTTTGTATTTTTAGATGGTTTGTTTTGAGGCTCAAGCTGTGTCCCTCTGCTTTGCAAACATCCCTGTATGAGTCTATGGACACCAGATGCCTAGACATGAAGACAGACACATACAGATCGCAATGGCTTTTTCCGTTAGGATTTTTTTTTATGTCTTCTTGGTTTGCAGTTTGACTGTGCAAAGGATGTAAGAAATTATTACAATATTATAGAATATAATAATTTCTATGAAATTATGGATTAGTAAAGTATATTACACTCTTTCTCTTTCTTTTTTCCATATGGCCTTTGACGCTGACATTTCCAGTAAATGTAGCACTACATGACCTTTAAAAAACCATGTGTTACCTTTAGTCCAAGTAAGCTGGTCACTCTCAGAGTCTAAGTTTCTGGCCCTGGCTGTAAGAGACTGACAGTTTTAGGTCATTCTGCTGCCAAGTCACTTAGCAAAACTATGCAGACGTCTCACTCCTCTATACCAGCCTGGACAGTCCTTTCTGGGCCAACCGCGAGTGGGAATGAGGCCATAAACTTTGTGAGTGTGTGTCTTAGTGTGTGCACTATACATAGTCGAAGTAACCAACGTTAAAATAAAAAAAAAAACCTTAAAGGGAGTGACGCAAAAAGCCAAGTCAAGCCGCAACGTCTAAACTCAGACCAGGCAGATACATCAACTTAAGGCTCTAGCAGGTTAGTTTTCAAGCTTTTAGCAGAGTAATACTGCAGTCTCACCAAACCAGAGAGAGAGGGAGAGAGAGAGAGAGAGAGAGAGAGACAGGGAGAGAGAGAGAGACAGGGAGAGAGAGAGAGACTGGGAGAGAGTAAGACAAATACCTTCCTGCAAGGACAGGAGGGATTAGCTGAGTTAGCATTTCACGGTGTCATGAAGGGGGAATTAGGTAGGGAGAGAACCTGCTAGATGCTCAGCCGATCTCAGTGCTTTAAACTGACCGTCAAATCTCACTTTCCATTTCACTTCCTGCATTGCTTTAAGGTTTACCTGCAGACACAGACAAGCATGGTTTAAGCGAAGAGAAAGATGAGGCCCTGTACCTTCTATGTCTCCTCTTTCTCAGCCTCACCTCTAAAGCAATAGTGCACTGACTGTTTTGGAAACTGGAGGAACCGCAGCAGCATGGTGCCTAAGTTGAGGCAGCATGAAAACTTTTTGACCTCAAACTTCTGCATTCCTGGTTGAGCAAGGATACCTAACCACACCGTAATGGAGGCTTTGACACCAAGTTGTATTTTTATTTTCACTCTGACTTTAACTCCACTGAAATTTTCTTCCGTTTCAGGTGCTCAAAGAGAGTACACTTATTCCCCTACTTATTCCTCTCCTCTCTGTGCTGAGTTCCAAGGGTCCACCATGTTGGCATCAGTATGCGTGTACACAATGTGCCGGGACTGGTCTCCTGGCAGCCTGACACCTCCAGCTTTATCTGCAGCACAAGCTAACTTTAAAGAAATGCATCACCTGTCAGAATGACTTTTGCCTGCACTCTTACACTTTACATACCCTCTTAGATATGCTCAGACAGCAACAACAGTGACTCAACAGGGGAAAAAAAAGAATAGAAGTCATTAAAAAGTGAGTTATGTCTTTTTTGGAGGCAGAGTTCATCCAGCAACTCTTTGGCAACACCCTGTACTATAATAAACACCTTCCTACTGTCTCTATTGCGTAGATAGCACGTTGGACTTAAAATAGAAGAATTTCATGAGCAGACACAGTGGTTGTATGTGCCAGCCCTGGGGACAGACAGACAGGCCTTAAAGGAGTGAAGGGTTACGTAAATACCCCTATGGAGTGTCACCACTATTAGATCCACCCATCATCAGAGGTATGCCATCAGACAAGCCAGCAGCCCAGTGACAGGCACATGCCAGGACAAACAGGGCTCGCTAAACCAGTTCATTCAAATGCTCTGGGGGCAGAGCCATCCCATATTGTGACTCAGTACATGTGGTCTGCCTCGAGCATCATAAGCTCTACCCAAAAACACAATGTGAAACGTTAAGTCTATGAACTCTATTATGTGTGCTACTGTCTAACAGGTAACTTGTTTGAGGTCTTCTCATGGTGCTGCAAAATCACTGATGATTAATACAATTATCATTGAAAGCATGATCGACTACAAACAGCTGCATATCAAATCCAGAGCTTCCCAAACTAAACCAGGGTTGGATCAAGATGTTTTTGCTTTACTTTCTGGACCATGCTTCCTGTTGTAGTTCAGCGTAGAAGAGTAATAACAGAGAGCAGACTGGCAAAACTAAAATTAAATGTCTGGAGCAGAAAGCGAAGAGCCAGTCCCTCAAAACAAATCATCATCTCTTGTTTTAAAGTGTTTTAGATTGAGGGAAAATGTTTCTAAGTAAGAAAAAAAAAATATGCAGGAGTGCATGAGACTTTTGTTTGCTCTGCAAAGCAGCACAACTAACTTTAAAAACACCACAAACTGCAGTGTGATGAACACATGAAGGGTAAGAAGAAGGTCTTCTTGGCCTTATGTGACTTTACTGAATCCAACCAGCATCAGCTCAGACATCTGTAGCAGTTATACTGTGCAGTCGGTCACTGTAAGTGACCCAAGTTTGTGTTGTTCCTTACTCTCCTCCTTCTTTCAAACTCCCCAAAACCTTTAATTTTCCATTTGTGTGTTTCCATTTCTATGTTTCTGTACAAGTTCTTCCAGGTTGTACCAAAGAAGAACCTGTTTGGTGCAAATAAACTAAATGGAAAAGGTGCATAAAAAAAGAATTAAACACACCCATCAACAAACCAGTTTCTAGTTAGAATCTTGTATAACAACGCACACTTTCCATAATTACATGTAGTGTGTACACGAACATTAAAAAATATATCACTAACCTGGACAATGTCGAGCACCATTCCTGCTGCCACTGTCCCAAACCCGGCCAGCAGGAAAGGGAAGACCACCTGCAGGCCAATGGAGAAGGAGGTCTCCTTGAGGGGTGCTGGTGGCTCTGGGCTCTGGTCGGTGCTGGTGTCATCACTGTCGTTGCTCTGGCTCGCATTCTCCAGGAGGGCATCCTCCTCCCGCTGACCTTTGGCGTTGGCCCGGCAGTCCATCGGCACCACAATCTCCGATCTCTCCTCATCCTCCCCGGTCTCAGCGGCCCTCTCCGTGAAAGATGTCACCTCTGTGAGCTCAAACTCACCCTCGGTGCCTGGGCTCACCTCTTCAGGGCCCTTGGTGAGGATCACCGGGTGTGCGGAGCAGTTGGAGTTGAGCAGTGCCGGGGTCAGGGGGTTTCCCTCCTTCTTCATATCAATGGCCCCGGAGGACATGTCGATGTCGGGGAGTTTGTCTTGTTCTTTCGACCAAAGTACCATGCGGAAGCCTTTGGAAGACAGTGGGCTTGATAAGAAAAGGTCAGCTTGCCTTGGCCTAACAGTTTTGGGGAAGTCAGAATGGAATCGGCCACCTGATCTGGTTTTGAACCTGATCGGTCCAATTGATTTATCCCATTAAAGAGGCTTACAAGGAGTGGGGGTTGGTATTAAAGACCAGAAGAAAACTGCTCTGTAGGAAAAAACCTGCAGCAAGGCACATGCAGCCGTGCGTCTGCAGAGCCCGTGTTCCTGTCGGTGCTTCGGGAGCAGAACCAGTATGTTCTCCATTCACTGCAAGGTGCTCAGAGTAGGCCGGCAAAAAAAGATGAAAGCATACTGGTTTTAAACAGAAATGAGAAGAAAACAAGAGGTTCAGGGACTCACCACAGAAATCCTCTGAAGTCACTTGTGAAAAAATCCTTTTAAGTTCAGTATAAGCTAAAGGACAAATAAAATCAGGGGTCTGAAGTGGCCAGATTTCAGAGCAGACTCGTCGTGCTCTCAGTCCACTGATCAAGTGAGAGTAGTTGGTGTACCGGGTTGGGAATGTCTCACCTTACACCATGTGGCTGCTGGCAGATTTTCAGGGAAGATATTTAAAGGTCTGCAGTATGAGGATTGAATTACCAGCAGCAGAAAAGTACCTCCAACCAGTGTGGACAGTCACCTGGGAAAAGAACAAACTCAATGATTATTCAGACATAAAAGTAAACCTTTACCAGAACCATTCTGCATTTCCAAATACAAGTAGCTATTGACCATGGCTGTTTCCTGACAATGTAACTAAACTATGTAATCCATACCAAAAACTTAGAAATAGTGAGAAAAATAGTGAGAAAAGAACAAAATGCATAATTTTTTCATTCAGTTGAAATGGTCTAAGAAGATAGCAACATTTAAAAACTGAAAAGTATGATGGTGGTCAAGCTTCTACCTTTTAAAAAGTAGTTAATTTGTTTTTTAGCTTTATACTGTACATATGAGCCATTGTCATTTCATTATTACAGAGCAACAGTCCTGTATAAATATGGGCTAGTGTGCACATTTTACAAGAAACAAAAAGTATTTGACTGCTGCAGGTATATCACATAAATATCATACTGTATATTGATATCGAATAAAAACTCATTGCAATTATAAAATACAACAACTTGAATCCGGAAAACAATTAGGCTTCTCAATGAATGAATAAAAATTCACTGAGCATCAAACTGAAGTTTGAGTATCACCTCTCTCAACACTCTCCCTTGTATCAGACTACTGTGACCCAGTATTCAAGATCCGCAAGAAAAAAACAAAAACAAAAACAACAAAACAATTATCTTTCCATTGTCATTACGACTGAAGTGAAGAGACACAGGCAGAGAGTTTCAAAACATTTTCATCCAGCGCCAAATTTCCTCCCGGCGGCTAAAAATATTCTACCATTAACAGAGGTGTTGCGTACATCCTCTGGAAACGGAGTGTCACACCACTGTCAATGCGACGCAAATGCAAAGGCAACAAATCCTGTCACACCTTTCAAAGTAAATACCCCTGCTTTTACAAGAACGGCATGGGCTACATTCAAGTCACTCTGACTAAACCTTCCCTCTAAAATCCAATGTAACATCAGTAAGCATCAACGATTAATTTAAAGAAACAAAGAATTTCCCCTTTTATTATAGGCCTAATAGTAAAAACGCTTCACATTTAAAATATCACTACATTTTCAACTACAGATGGAATTAAGCAGCAGAACTGTCAAATGAAGGCAAATGTTCCACCTCATCATGGAAACATCTGGGAAAATATTGTTTTCCACTGGTGGGGCACAAAGCCACCACAGGTTGGGTGTGGGTGACCAGTGGAAACTAAGTTAGAGTAAATATGATTTCAGTGGGGAGCGTAAACATGCAAGAGCATGCTAATGTGAAAATGACATTTATTTTGTTAACTTTCAACTTTAATTTAGAAAAATCACCCTTTTTATTAGCTGCTACCCTTGTCATTGTTAATGTTTGATAAAAATTGTTGGGTTTGGAAGGTCTGAAGAAAGGCATGCCAGAAAGACTTTTAGAGCCACTGACTTAGAGAGAATGTGGTAGAAGTCCATTTTGTATCACTGCCATCACATCTTTATGTTTAAGACGAACTAAAAACAGATACAGCAATTCACCATGACAAACCCTGGATTGTGTATCAACACAATTTGGTACTAAAGCAAGCAATGACTTACAACATATTTATAGTCAATATAAATCTTGTAATGACTAAAATCCATGTGATATCTTGTGATCACAGCTTGATATTTGATCAAATCTGAATTCGCTTTAGCCAGAGCATGGTAATTTCCCCGATGTCTCTTACCTGACAATGATACAGATTAAATAAAGCAAGTTGTAGGCCTATATTTCACCTAGGTCACACAAAAATAAATTCACTAATATACACACTTTTATTTTGAAGGAAAATCTACCTGCTTCCAGTCATATTTCTCCTAGCCTGACGCAGCTTTCCTCCGCCTGCATGTTGCGACATCCGCACACAGACTTTGGCTTTCCCCGATGAAACAATCCTCTGCTTAGTAGTCAGGACCAATACCACCCGAACCCAACATGGCAAAGGCGTAAATTAGTGCTCCCCTGGTCAGGACTGAATAGACTAGCCCTCCTTTTCTATTCTACTGCTCATTTAAACAAGGGCAGAGGGCTTTCTGTTCCAACACCGGACTGGAGCCCATGTCACTGCCACTATCACCACGAGTATTTAACTCGTGAAAATGCAAGCAAAGGCACAACAGTTTCTGATTCTTTATCAACACAAACGCCTTCAGCTAAGCATAAGTTTTGCAGTCCGAGTCGATGAGTGACACATTCCGTTAGATAAAGACATAATGTGTCTGTCAGAGCGAGTCACTCATTCTGATACAGGCTTTGAAATAGCAGCTAAAATGTCCAGCAGGTAGTCAGACATAAGCTCCTCGGCGGGGTTACCTTTTAGAGTGAGAGGTCCGGAGAGGAGAAGCTCTCAAACCGGAGCGATGATCGGTAAGAGCAAGATGATGTGTGCGGCCGGCTGGATATATCCTCCACCTCTTGACAACGCGCTCAGGCTGAGGCGTGGACGCCGGTGCGCACGCCTTATGTACGGTACCGGCTCTGCACAGCTGCCTTAGTAGTTAATGATGGTTAATGGTTAAACCCTCCCTCCCGCGCAGTGAAGGCTGTGTCCCAGTCTCTCCCGACCCCGTCACATTGCTCCCGTCCAGTGGCCCCCGCCGCCCGGCTGCTTGGATGCGCATAATACACCCGTCCGGTGCGGGGGTCCAGGAAGCCACAAGGCGGGCCCTCCCTCCACACTCTTAGCTAACGATACACCCCCCAACACACACTCACTCACTCACACACACACACACACACACACACACACACACACATACCCTTTCCAATGAGCCCGAGCACGTCCCCTCCCTCTGTCCCTCGTGTATGTGGAAATTTGTGCCCATGCGGGAGCAGTCTCCTTCGCAAACCTATTAATTTACTACGTGGGGACCGAGGTTTTAATTTAACAATAGGATTCATGAATGAATGGGTAAACACGTATGTCAGTACCGTCTAACTAAGCTGGGACATATTTTTGTCACTTATCCACCAACACTGAGTATAGGTAAATGCAAATGTTATATAAGTGAGGGTTGTGAGGTTGCCCTAAAGTGACCTGAAACCCATAATGGGCTGCAACAGAATTTCTCTTTTGACCTGTACTTCCTGTGCACATTCATTAGAAAGTTTGTCCAAGAAGCCCACCTGCCTCATATAATGCAATAGTATGTTTTTTTATCTATCTCTATCTCGATAATAATCATGTCAGGGCTATTTATTTCTGCCTAAACAATTATATTGGGTTTGCAGACCTACCTGTGGAGTTCCTCCAGGCTCAGTCCTTGGGCCTGTATTATTTAACACTGACAAGGCAGAATTGTGCAAAACAAATAAGTCACAATTCAGAAGCAAAATTTTTTCTTTGTTCTGTTACCAAGCAACTGCAATTCCATTGATTCTCTCCACAACTGCACTAAAAAAATCACTGATTGAATACACCTTGACTTTCTTCAGCTACAGATGAATAGAATGTATAACTGTAGCCAAAATAACTAAATTCTGATACTTGTTGCTCTTTTCAACACCATGACACAGAAATCAAAAACCATGCCAGAAATGTTAATATAATCATGTTTAAGAGTTGAAATTTAAACCTGCATTAACTGACTTTTTGGCCACTTGGGGGCAGCAGAGGACACTATAAACACTGCACTTAGGTATTATTACTAATCAGAGTTGGGAAATGAAGCATTTATTAGTCAGCTGTTAAGAAAACAGGATCAGCTTGGATTTGGATGAAACAGCTCGTGCACAAACACTGTCTTCCCCTACAACTTCAGAATGAATCAGATGGACCATTACATCTACTGAGAATGCCAAGTCACATCTGAACAAGGTCATGCAATTCTTCAAACTCATCAGCATCAGCAACAGTCACCAGAAATGTCCCCATCTCTCATCACACCTCCCACACATGGTGAAACACTTTTTCCAGGCTCAGCCGGTGAACATTTGAGTTGTACATAATGTCTGTGTGTTCTGTCTCACTTTCCTCCAGAAGCTGGATGAACTAGTGATGGTTAAGCCTTTAAGCTCACAAGTTTCACCAGCATTTTAGCAAATGATTTACAAAGGGGTTCTTGGTGAATGATGCAGGGTAGGAATATTAAATCTGAGTTTGGGTTGTGTTCTTACTCAGTTCATATGCATATCCTCGGCAGGAGCTTCACCCTCTCCCCGTGAGGTTTGGAGATCCACCATTGGTCAGGTAAAGCAATTTAGTTGACGGCAGGTTCATCATCCAGACACGCGGTTGTAAGGTAAAATCCCCTTTTTGTCCCCTGTGCTGACTTCACAGCAAGAAACTCTTCCACCATTTCAAATCTGTCATTGATCCCTCAAATGAATATAAGCAGCTGGGTGGTATCTTTTCTCCATACAGTGGGAAAAAAAGTGAAGCCAGCTGCCTCTTTTGAAAATCCAGCAAACAACTTTTTTTTTTCAGTCATTTCCACACAGTGAGTGACCATGAGATGAAATAGACTGACGTTTTCAAAAGGAATTTTGTTGTCAGGGTACATAATGCCAGCTGTATTTCAAAAATGTATGGGCTTGTGTGACAGCATGAGGCTAACTTCTGCTGCAGTTCATTCTTGGATTGTTGACTGAAATATATTTCCTGATATTAAACTGAAGGATAATTTCTGTATTTTTTTTTCCACTCAACACTACAGTGACAAGTTTTTGGCAGAGTTAGCGTGTCTGGTCAAAAACTATCTGTTGATTTTGTATTCTTGAACTCTGTGATATTCCCTTATCATATCAACTTACCACATTTTAACCAAAGTTTGTGACCAAATATTTAGATGTCAACTTTTAGTAAAAAATCTGACAATCAAAGTCAAAGTTTCTCTTTTTTTATAGCATGCATGTGCATAGGAATACTGGAGCTGTTTTTTATTAGGGGATTGCCGTAAGTTTTGTTTGTTATCTAACAGATAAATGTACACTGCCCGGCCTCCTAATGCTGTTCCTAGGAGAGCAGCAGCTCTAACAACATCCCCAGAGGACCTGCAGCTTTGTTGTGCTGTTTGCCTGTTGCTATACAGCTACTCAGCTCAGTATCGACTGAGAGAGCAGAGACTACAATCCATCCAGCGTAAGCATCTCATAATGACAAGGAAATAAGAGTCATACCAGGGCAAATGTGGTTTTGTTGGTTAGTGTGTAAAGTGCTTTTACCCAGACTTGTAGGTAAACAGGAAGTTGTGACTAGTTCTCACTCTGTGCCCATATTAAATCACAGTTAGGCTCTTATTATATTGCACATTCCCCTAATCCACAAATATGCATTGCACTAAAGTAGTGAGAATAAAAGATCTGGGGGAGGTTGTGCTGGCTGAGCAGGTTGGAGTTAGACATTAATAAATGTATCCTGTTATTGATCTAAAGAATGAGCATGTATTTCCTGGAGAATATTTCATACAACTACTAGAATATCAAATCAATTACTTGCAATTAAATTATAATTTGAAATAAAATTTGCTTTCTAGGAAATACATTCAATGGCTTTCGTGCAGAAAATAAGATGTTCAGATCACTACTTCTCCAATGTCTTTTATGGTAATATTAAAATACTACCAGCAGACAGTTAACTAAGCTTACCGCAAACAAGTGCTATAGGTGGATATTGGTTTCTTCTGGACAGAGTCAAGTTGGCTGTTGCCAGACTAAATGCAAAGCTAAATTAGCTGGCTGCTGGTTATAGCTTCATGCTGTAAGCAAACAAATTCCCATATTTCCCCAAAACTCCATAACACCACTTTCATGAAAACATGGGATATGTGTGACATTATGCCCTATGATAAATTATAACCATTTACAAACACAAAGCTAAATTGAATCCTGGCATTCATTTATTTTTCTGCCCCACTTTTTTTTTACAGTAGTGAATATTTAATGTTGATATGAGTGACATTATGCCCTATGAAAAATTATAACCATTTACAAACACAAAGTTAAATTGAATCATGTTATTCATTTATTTTTCTGCCCCACTTTTTTTTTTTTTTTTTTACAGTAGTGAATATTTAATGTTCTATTCCAGACTTAAGCCTGACAAAGTTTGACTGTATTTACAATGGCTTGTTTTCTCCAGAAGCGGTTTTCACGCATCCTGTTCCAAGAAGTGGGGTTACTTAGTTATCTGATCAACTTAAATGACTTTAAACAGGTGATGATTGTATTAAGTTTTTTTTTTTACTCTGGGGTTTAACCATCAGAGATGTACTGATGACTGTGGGAAACTCCCTCCTCC
Source organism: Acanthurus leucopareius (assembly GCA_029814765.1). NCBI lineage: Eukaryota > Metazoa > Chordata > Actinopteri > Acanthuriformes > Acanthuridae > Acanthurus > Acanthurus leucopareius. Next base: position 14,969,855 of record JAQMCX010000029.1, read on the forward strand.
TCTGTTCATAGAGTTAGCACTACAGAAACATGACAACACTGCATATCACAGATTCATTTCACCCATTACAGTGAATCAAGTAAAGGCCATATAATTTATATGGGGAAGTTTTTTGACTTTTGGGGAACAATCTTCTAACTGTTTTTATTTTTAACCTTTTAAACTTCATGAACTCTGTGGAGAACAGCACAAGAAATAAGATCAGTCTCACTGTTGATTAAATTTTTTTTTAATATCAATAGCTAAAGACCTCATGGTTACAGACAATACTGTGGGTGGAATTGTTTGTAATCGCTTGCAAGTCAGTTCTCATTTAAGCCAACACACATGAACACAAAATGTTTCAACTATCAAAACACTCAAGTGAAAAGGTAGATTATACACACCAAAGGCTTTAAAAATGACATCCTGCTCTGAAGTATTTGAACTGCATTTATTGCCAAATATTTACTTTTTCTACGTCTCTTACTTGCACACACCTACAAGCACACACACATACACACATATGCACACCCACACATACACACACATACACACACACACGCACAAACAACCCTTAGACAAATATAAACGAAAAGTCAGAGACAAAACTGAGCTGCACTGATCTGTCATTCATTGATTGGACAGGATATGGTTCTGGCAGTGTATCAGTTAAAATGTATTATTTAACCAAAAATGTACTTACAGTCAATGGCAGTGATTCAAAGTTTAACTGCAGTTTTATGTCTTTTTCATTTCCTCTCAAACCACAGTAGCACAAGACTGAATTAATATATAACTAAAACAAATGTGAGCTACTAACCTGCATGAACACAGACTGGTATCTTCCATGTACCTTTTATATGATATGTTCAGGATGATTAGGAATGCATATTTAAAGGTTGTACCATGCAATATTTAATGTTACTGTTACAATAAACTATTAGATAAAATCATTTTGATATAGCTGTGCATTTCACATCAGTTTTATCTGTCTCTTTGCAGCACCTTTTGGTTTATACGGTTAGTGCAGCTACCACAAAACCTTATAGCAGCTGAAGGTTTTTTTTTTGTTTTTTTTTAATTGTTCAGTGGAAGCTAAACCAAAACAGAACTTGAAAACAGCTGAGCATTGAAGTTACACCTGTCAAGTGGGAGAACCTCGAAATAAATGCTGACATTATTTTGTGTCTGCTCATTTTGTAAGGAAGCAAATATTCCTCAACAGTTCATACTTACCAAAAGTACTTGATTACTTATCATTATGGGAAAGCTCAGGTGTGACTAATAGCGTGAAAAATGGCCCTGTTCTGTTCGCTTGTCCCAGTAAGTTCTGAAAGTTTGACCCAGTGTCAGAACAGGTTGTGAAACAGTACAAAATACATAGAGTACATGAACAAGGGTGTCAGCTTTTTTTTTGTTTTGTTTTTTTTGCTCGGACAGTCAGCACAAGTTCTGATGGAAAATTTGTGTCTGTGTTCAAGAATCATATATAAAATGTGGGGACTCTTTAACAAGCACATTTTGTATTAACATTTAACCTTAACTAAAATGTTTTGTTGCCTAGACCTAACCACAGACTGGACTTGAACCCTGGATTTTTGTGTTAAGGTCCTCCAATCATCTCCCTGAGACTCCGGGGTGGTTAATAAATGAGTTTCATTTAATTATATAAATATGCAATGCAAAGAAAAACATTTTAAAATTGTGTCGCAAAAGCTCAATTTTATCACTGTTTCATGAAATGCTGTGATATTTTGCTGGACAATGAGCTGGCACTCAAAAAGCAGCAGAACCCTGAAACTGAAACAGCTAAATAAAATTCAGTTTTTTCTTATTTTATTATTTACACCTTTGCATTAGCATACATGTCAAAACATCATATTTACTTTGATAACATTGTATCATTCATTTTCATTAGTTTTAGGTTGATGTTGTTTATTTTATCACATAATGATCATTAAAGAGTTGATGCATCAAATTTGTATGCGATTTCTTCTATATTTGTGTTTTTTACAGATGCTTCTTGATGCTTCTTGGTGCTGCATGTTGACTGCAGTCCAGCAGGAATGCAGACAGGGAGAATGGAAACTCACGAGTTGTTCTTAAGAGGATTCAGAAACTAAGAGGATTCATTCTTAGATTCAGTACTCATGATACTGTATTTTATAAAAGAAATATCTCTAAATTAGTCTAACTATAGTAATCACTAGGACTCATAGCAAGATATTGTTTATATCTTTGTGAACTACGTAAAATTGAATACTGGTGAGTGTCTGGAGTGTTCCCCAAAATATTGGATGACTGTGAATATAATGAGAGTTTTCAGTCTTGTACTGAGACACAGTTCTTTTGTTTGTGTGTTCACAGGGATTCATGTGTGTCACGTTTTGGCTCTGACTCTATTCATGGAAGTTAAATAGTTTCCAAATCTGCTAAAGAAACCTGGAAAATGTTCATTTTTAGCTCAAAGCATGAAAACTGGGCAGTGTCAATCATTTGGGTTTTTGTGTAGTTTTCTGATGGTTCTCAGTCTTAATGTAGATTTAAAAACATTTGAGTTATTATGACGTTTTTACAAACTACCCTGGGAGACAACTGTGGATTTGTAAAAGTTTTTTTTTTAAGATTTATTGAGGTTCCATCACTGCTTATTAATGCAGCCTGACCTTTTTTCTCCTGCCCTTGTTTTACCTTATCTTTTAACAATCAGTTGCTGCAGCTGTCTGCAGTAAACACAAGTCGCAGCGATGAACAGTTAAAACAGCCTGCTGCTCACAGGCCTCACCTACATTTATCAGGAGCTCATGAGGCCTGACAATATAACATCCACCACAGATATACACCTCTGTGTGTGCATTATTGAATAGCTCATAACTAGCTCTAAAACACAATGGTTTTTGAACCATGGATTTAATAATTACTCCTATTTTGTTAAAAATATGATTTTGAACTAATGTCCATTGTGACTCTGAGTTTCAGATGAAGAGATACTGTATTTGAGAAATGTTGTGAATGACCACTCTGTTGCTATGATATTCTAATTTAATGGATGCATAATAAAGCTCATACACCAATACCAGCAATCTGATCTATCACCATGGCTAATGTGACAACTAACAGCTGATCCCAGTACTGTAAAGGACAACTGATCAAATTATAGCTGCAAAGTAAATATCAGCTGGTGTTTGTCAGACTGCTATAAAGGTAAGTCTCTCATTGTCATCTTCTTTTGGCAAGGTGATCAAGGCAGCAGATGTTTAACTACACAGAACTTGCAGTGTGGACAGGAAGTTTAAAGAAAAAAACAAAGAAGCGCTTCCTTTATGTGGAACCACTCATGTTTTGGCAGTTGTTCAGAAGGAAGAGCAAGTCTTTCATTTATCTCTGGACTGGGCAAGAGAGTGTTTGATGCTCTGATCTGCATTTATGCATGTGTGAATGATAGACAAAATTGTGAAATGCTATATTGGTTAATGTTAACATCCATAAGTTAGAAGTTTTTTTCTCTGCTGAGAGGACATGATGTAACATATCTGAGTTGCACTGTGAGCTGCAGAGACTCGACAGGAAACAATGTGAGACCACTCAGTGGGCAGCCATCTGTGTAACTACTTCAGATATAAATAATCTTTCATCGAGGTTAAGAAATCTGCCTGGTGACATCACAAAATAGATGTTTGCTTCAGAGAAAAAAGAAAACAAATGCCAGTAAGTGATGTTAGAAAATAGCTAACTGAATGTAAATATCTGAGTTGTTATGTGTGAATGTACAGTACAGTGTAGTATAGGCCCTTCTCAAGGTTAATGATCCCTCAGCCTCCTTTTCCCAACCAGGAAGTGAGGTGAGAACGGAAGACAAAACTTCACTGGGCCCCAGCAACGCCAGCAGAGTGGCTGTCCCTGGCAACGTTAAGGCAGTCTGTGCCAGTTTTGGGCCACTTCTGTCCCGGCGCTTCTTTGAGCCCAGAAGAATGTCAGGGGAAGGATTTGGAAACCTTCCCTCAGCTCAGGATGAATGGTTGTCCACCGAACACACTGCACCGCTCTCTCTCCCATCCCCTCCTCTACACACAGAGGAGAAAACAGAAAACTTGCACAAGCCTGAGTTTAAATGCTCACTTCTTCTCATTCTCCAGAGAGTCCCCCGGGGAGAGTGCTGTCACTAACATAATCTAATGACTTCATCTGATCAGGTTAATTCACCTTTAAGGTCTTTTTTTTTTTAGTTTTATTCAACAGCTCAACAAGCGTGCAACCAAGTTCTGAAAACAGGGTACTATCCCGAAAAGAAGTCACGCAGATGAAGAAATACGACAATTAAGATGATACAACAAACCACAAATTTTGCCAAACTTTGAAAATTTGGAAGGAATAATTGAAGGCAAAACAGTAAAAAGATCAAACCCAAACTGGGTGTGACCATTATGACCTGCAAATAAAAGGTAACATGTCCAAGAGGGCTGCAAAGCTAGCAATATCGTGAGCAGGCTAATCTGCAAACTTTACTGTCAGGCAACAATCAGCAACAGTGCTAATATTATGGTCACAGAGTGTAAAAGAAAAGGGAAAAGCTTTGGTGTGTTCTTAACAAAAGCTGCTGGATAGTGTTTAGATAGTGTTGCTGCCATTGTGGACTTAATGCCACTGAGACAACAGCATAGAACCCACAGACACAATCCAAAATAACAGTCTTTTCAATTTGAGGAACTGTATGAACATTGTTTGTCATGTGGTAACGACAGATACACCTGTGTAATTAGGTGCTGTGGTTTGGTTTGAAATCTTGTAAGTGGGTCTTACAACAGAAGCTGAAAAGTTGGATGCCTGTGGGGTACACTGCTGGAAAATGGAGATGAACAGCTGACATTTAACAGCGACAAGTAATAATTGTGTTTTCCTCAAAATGAGAAGTGTTTCCACACCTGGCTCAGGCCCACTAATGGATGCAGTGAAATAAAAACAACTATGTTTGCCCTTTCTTGTGGTAGCTGTGACATACTTTTTCAGACAGGTGCCTTCAGCAGGCTAACTACATTCACACAAAGGTGTTTATTATGCATGTCTTCTATTTATTTGCTGATGAAGACAGTAAAACCTTTTAATTACACAGCAGTATGAGCGGTGCCAGCTGTGTCATGAAGTATCCACTGTGCCCCATTTTGCTCTGTGACAATGGTAGCAAAGAGCTCTCTGCAGTTCTACTATTCTTATTTTTTTTATTTACATAAACAACAAGGCCTGAGCAGGTCTTTTATTCTTACCTCATAATTACAGTGAAACAACAAGAAATGTAAAGGACGCTGAACATTTTTATTGTCATTATTTATATGTTAAAGTGCATACTTGAGCTGAGCGAGGCGGCAACTGAGTTTAGTGCAAGGCTTGTAAAAACTTTGAATGACACACAACCACAATGTCTCAAGATGCATGTTTACTACAAGACATACGTTTTCAGGATGCTTCATTGTAAAATGTATTGGTTATCTCACTTGCTGCTGAAACTGGTGTTGTGTGTGTAGCTGTTATTAATTTAGAAGTGCTACATGCCTTGCGAGCATCTATTCATGGCTTTAGTACTTTTGTAAAGGGACAGTTTACAGGTAAAAAAGCATCAAGTGGTATCTAATTATGAAGAAAATTTAGATTTTTTCTCCCTGGTTTGTAGATTTACAGCTGTATTTTATCCAATACAGTAAGAGTGAATACGATTTTAGTTTTGTTTTCCACAGAAATGAAATACTTTCACTGTGGTTTGGTGACTTACATGTACGTGTTCATGAAACCTGACAGAACCTGGGTATTTGCACTGTCAGCAGCGGTGTTACATATACCAGTTTTTACATAATGTTGCTTTAACTTCATTTGGGATCACAGAGTACATATGAAAAGTGGATGTTGGCAACCTCTGACCTCAGTTCATGTAATGGATGAACTGCGACCCTCCAAATGGCTGTACAAGTAAAGACAACACACTGCGAATGTTCCTAAAAAGTTTCTGTGTTGATTAAAAAAGGTGACTTATTCAGACAGAAACTCTGCAACATTGAGCACTTGCTGTAAATGGAAGAGAACTTAACTCATGAGGCGTTAGAGAATAACTGACAGTCTAACTAATTAACACCCTTGTGCTCATATGTGTACTGGTATAGTGCGTGTGTGTGTGTGTTTGTGTATGTTTGCGTGGGTGAAGAGTAACCTCCTGCAGGCAGCACATGGCTTACCCATTAAAGGAAACCAGACATCCTCATCACATAATGGAGGGATGGAAAATTGGAGAATGGAGACAAAACAGTGTGTCTCTGGTAAGACAGGAGTGTGACGCAGAACCTGCCTTCTTTAAAGACCAACTAGTGTTTCTGCAAGTTTTGGCCTATTACATGACTACTACAGGTCTGGCAATAGAACTGTAAAACTGTTACAAACTTTGACTGTAATTTAAAGAGGAAAATTTTCAGGATATGATATTGTAAAGACCGGTTTGCCTGCATGTAGCACGTGCATGACACTGACAATATTGTTACAAAACCTGGAACTTGTATTTAAGACAGAGATGTTGCAGTCAGAAACTGTAAGGGGGCCCAAATTGTGGAAGAAACCAATTTTTACATGATGCTGCTTAAATGTGCTTCTTTTGATCACTTGATGCTCCAAAAAAGGAGTTTCCCAACCATCCGGCAACTACAATACAGTGTTGACACTGTATTGTTCCAGTGGTGATTTAAAAATTTCATCCTCAGTTCTTGACAATGCAAAATGAACTCTAGTTTTATGTAAATTTACACTGTGTTTCTTTTTTTCTTTTCTTTTTTATCAGGCAGCAGCAGCAGCAGTCCTAAAGCACTGAGCTAAAGGGGAGATGGGGTTTGCAACAGGATGCAGGCTCAAGGATGCTTAGAATATGACACACATGCAGCTTGTACTGTATTTAATTTTGTTGGTACATGACATTCAACTTTTTGGGAAATGTGTGGACTTAAATTAGCTGAGAAGATCATGACACTCTGATGGTTGTATGATACGAAGTTATCACAAAGAATGTCAGCTTTGCATAAAGACTGGAACCAGGATATAAAAAAAGGTAATCTGTTTCTGTTTTAAGGTAACAAAGTCCACTTACATTAACATGTTATCTTGTTTTTAAAATATGTATAAATAAATAAGTGTAAAAATGATGCAATGCGGTCATGTGAATAAATACTATACATCAGAACAGAAAGTGACTGGTTGCATGAAAACCTCACTGTGTAAATAAGACTAAGGATTTAGAAATTAGAGAACACAAAAAGGGTTCCTAGTCTGCAAACACTGATGTTCTGTCAACATCCGCAAGATTTAACATGTATATTTATCATATATATCTCATAAAGATATAACAGATATGGTAACATGTGCCTGTTGGAGTTTTTGTTATCTTGAAGAAAGGCTAGTTTGTCCTAGTGTTTATGCTAAGCTCAGCTAACTGCATACTAGCAAAAATAAATAGACAAAATAAAGTACAACTATTGCTTTAATTTGTCACTTTTTATAAAGAACATTTGTAATAAGCATTTTCACCTTTGGAGACCAAAATACACTTTGCTGTTAATGCATTTATACTATTACTGAAGTTAGACTTTGAAACGAGGATTTTTAGTTGAAATGGATTATTTTTCTAATCTAGCGTTGCTGCTTAAGCAGTATCTGAATATGTCTTCCACCAATGTTACATGCACATACCAGACTTGTTGGCTGTGTGTATTGTATATCTTTAGTTTTTCCATGAGGGTCGGCTGTCCTGAACATGTGTTTAAAAAAAAAACACTGAGGTAATGGATGAACCTTTTACGTAACACTGGTAAGAGAGGCACGTGAACATATATTATTTGTAATTTTGTTTAGAGCTTAAATAAGACTAATGTAGAATTCAATTGTACTTTTGCATTGTGAGATATCTCTTAGCGGAACTTTTTAAAATAAATAATAAATGCACTGAGTAAGTTTCAATACCAGCATTCCCCACGAACTTCAAGTAGACTATCCTCTATTGCCCTGCACCAATATGCACCAATCTTCTGACAAACACACACTCTGAGACTGTCTTGCTAAAAAAAAAACTTTTGGAGCAATGTGCAAATACACCTACAAATTATGCAACAGGTTAGTAACCCATGTGTTCAGATCAAATATGACCTGTGAGCAGACTGTCAGATCAAACTGATTCATGACACTGTACTGGTACAATTCATTCTTTTAAATTCATACGAACTGGGGTGTACAAAATACTTATAGCTGGCTGCTTGCAGTATGCAGAAGCTATGTGTCCAAGAAGACACAAAAGATGTGAAACAAATGTAATATAAAGCTAATAAGGTACTGACTTATTATTTAAAGGATACGTTACTGTCTCCTTTTTAGGTTCAATTGTTTGTCTTTTGTAGACATATATAAAACATTTATTTACTTTCTTTTTGTGATAGAGAAAGTCATGAACTATTCTGTTTATCCATCCAGTTCAGATCAGGAAGTGTCCCTCCTTGCATCTATCTGCTGCTTTGCCAGGGCAATTACTTTGACCGAGTTAATGTGGAAAAAACACAGAGTGGAATAGAGTGGCCATGGAGAGCAGTCACAAACATGCAGCCAGCCTCACTTGAATGCAATCAACCCATTTTAGACTGAATGATGTCTAAAAATGAGTGTGTGTAGGCATGAGTCATTTGTGGAGCAAATTTCAATCCTAAGTGGGCAATAGAAAAAGCCTCACAGAGGAAATTAGCAAAGATATAAAGTAAGCAGTAAATAAGCATAACCTAACAAATCTTTCCAAGCACTAGCTGACTATAACACTGCGGCTGCAGCTTTACTGCTATAAAACATTAGTGCATTAATCAGATGTGATGTTCAGGGACATTTAATTTCAGTTTAAGCATTTTCCACATATCTGCTGAAAAAAAGAATATAAATATATTAGGGCTGTCAGTTAATTAAAATATTGAATCGTGCTTAATCACGTGACTGTCCATAGTTAACTGGCAATTAATATAATAATAACAACAACAACAACAACATTTGTAATAATAATAATAATAATAATAATAATAATAGTGGTAGTAAGTAGTAAGTAGTAAATAAGTACTACTAATAGTAAGTAGTAAGTAAGTACTACTAATAGTAAGTAGTAGTGATAAACCACGGCTCCACCAACGAAAAAAAGTGCATCATGTCACTGTCTTGCTAGCTAAAAAAAAGGCAAACTCATTGCTCTGTTGTTGGCTGCTAGCATAAGCGCTAGTCCTAATATTGGACCCAGTGAAGACCCAATGGATTAATCCTATCTAATCCTATCTAAATAAATGTGAAAAAATTCAGTGACAGAGAAAACACCCTGATTGCATACCTCGAACAAGTGGCAATTCTAGCCAAACTGTGACATGTATCAATGAAGATGTATAGCGCCACAAGGACTTGCCAAACAAGATTATATAACCTTTGTGTAGATACCTTTAAAAACATAGCTGCTAGATCAAGAGACCAAGAATGGTGTTGCCTTCTTTCTTCCAGGGGTTTTAAGTGTCAGTTGTACCGGCCACTAATGGGAGAAATGCATGAACTTGTGTTGAACTGAACCGTACAGTCTGAAGTATAAAATTGACTGCTTTCAAACCTACAACAATGGACACCAAACAAAATTCCAATCCAGGTATAATATGTCAGCTTTGGCCAAAGTTGTGGGATCTGTAAGGAGGTTTTTCCCAGATTTTTACTTTACATTTCTCCCCTCCTGCTCTCTAGGGGTCATGTGACTAACTCTAGGCAGGGGCAGATTCCACAATACACGGCCATTTTAAAATCTATAGAGGAACAACAAAAGCTTTAAAACTAAAACTCTAATATCTCAAAAAAATGGTAAAGGATAGCCACAACATATGAATACATGATTTATAAGTCAAAGCCTTTTGATTCATATAAAGTTTGAATGAAGTCTGTAGCTAAAACTACGTGGAAGCACAACGCATTCAATAAGGTGTGGCTTTGATTACTCTTTCCACTGAAATGAACTAGTATTGATTGTTCTGGCTGCAGTTACCTCTCATATCCATAAAGCTGCTAGTACACACGTCAGTCAAACTTTGACCAGGTTCACTTGAGGGCAAATGAATGTGGATCTGCAATTTGAAATGAATGGACATTAAGGGCCCTATTGTGCACTTTCCGCCGTGCGCCAGTGGCACATTGGGCGGGGAAAATTTCAAATTAATTCAGGGGAGTTTCCAGGTCAACCTTTGCCACCTTGTTCCAGGAGCAGCAGAGGAATCCTGC
>JAQMCX010000029.1:14980235-15030137 GCA_029814765.1 Acanthurus leucopareius
TAAATTCCTTTTGTGAATAGAATGCATGTGGTAATTAATGGTTGATGGACTGTTTTTCTTTCAGCCCTTGTTGATATTGAATTTAAACTAAGAAAGGCGATTCGATTTGTTTTTACGTCTGCCCCTGCTTTTAGACCAGGTTTTGGCTGGTCTAAACTCCTGGCGCATTTGACCTCAATGTGCCGGGTGTACGATAGCGAACACGCCAGGACATGCCTCCATTCCGCTTTCATTCTCAGACCTCCCGCCCCTCGGCACACAGACCTGGCACAAGTGGATTTGCTATCATACACTTGTGGCAAAAATGACATTTGTGCCGGGTGTATGATAGCAATGACCCCTGTGCCACTGGCGCAGTGCATTTGCACCAGGTGTACGATAGGGCCCTAAGCGTCTGTCTGCAAGCACTTCTCATCCTCACACACCTGACAATGCTCATGTCAATCAAACTTTGACCAGCTCACACTGGTCATGTCTCCGACTTACAAAATGAAAGCCTACAACTTTTTTAACCCCTCCCCCCTTTTTTTTTTTTTTTCAAAAAAAAGACCCTAAAAACCTAAAGTTATTTTTTTGTCCACATTTAAATGCACTGGATGCTGTGACTGGGCCTACCCAATGGGCCAGAGTGCTAGCACCCGACCAACGCTGCTTGCACCTTTAATCTTTAATTGGTAGCATTTAGCCGTTTCTAACTGCTCCTACCATGTTAAGTAAACAAAGTGTCCCAGTCCATTAAAGTCCTTCACACCACTTAGTCTGAAGTATTCATATTCTGTAACTGTCCACCTGCTTTGTAATCACTGTTAGATATTGTATCATGTCTGCTTTTTCATTTAGATGGGTATGTGCAACTGACGGATGAATGTCTCTGTTGTTATGTCTTTTTGTAGATTTGTTTAGCTTAGCTGTGAGTTCAGATTGTAGACAGTGTAATATCCAAGTCAAATCTCAGACTTAGGCAATAAAGTTATTTAAGATATAATAAAAGATTGCAAATTAAAAAAAAATCTAAAATATTATCCTCAGATTACCCAAGATTTTATTGCATCTCATGTAACCTTGTCAAACTATCCATTACCTTATGAAAATCCAGGGCTCTAACCAGAAAGTACTGACGAACCACATGCAAGTTAAAAGACTCTCCTTGAAATATTTGTAGAATTCAAGAAAACAAACCTAAACATGTAAAATCAGAGGAGTAGACTGTTTAACAATCTCCTGTTAGCAAGGACCATTTTGGCAACTAATAAGAACAACACATTTTTCAGAAAACAGTTACCTGTTTTTATCCTTTTCCCTGTTTTAATTTATCATTACATTGTACTTTATAACTTAATTCATTTCAAATTTTGCTTAAAAATTTCTATGCAAAATGTAGAGTTAATGATCAGTCTTAATCCAACAGTAAATCTGCTCATGTAATACCATACTGCCAGTGAAGAACCAGACTCTCAAACTTTATGAAATCTTTTGTGCAGCTACTGCCATCTAGTGGAGAACAAGTGCAATACAAACAACAAATCTAGTTTATTTCATTGAATGACATACCCTTATCCTCAGTTTCACATGGCATGACTGAGTACAGGAGAGATCACTGATCATGTTGAAGGATAAAATAAAATCTTCAGAGGAGAAATTTCAAACATCTTTCACAGCTTAGTCGCCTTTTGGACAACAGTGACAGCAAACATCAGTCAGTAGAATACCTCTGAGTCACAAAAACAGATCTGTAACATCACAACCTGAGAGAGGTCTTATTAACTCATGATTATTACAGTACAGCACAGCACATTTTGCACAAATGAAATACCAACAATAAGAAAGCTTGTATTGCTGCAGGAATAAAATGTGTACAATCAGTCAAAGATAAACCGGATCCATTTTCTTGTCTACAACAGCAGTCTTGTAATTACTTAAACAAACACCAAGTGTCATTTAATACACTTTCTAATCATATTTTATATGTATTAAATCATATTTATGATCATATCGACAAATGTGCACTATTATAGCATAGAAGAGTGATCGTACAGCATTCTCAGTGTAATTACTACAATATATTACACTAGAAATTATTGATGGCAAAATCAACTCCCACTCAGCCTTAATTGCTTTAGTGCAAATTCTGTTACAGTATTGTTTAACAAATATTACTCATCTCCAGTGAGTTTTTTTTTTTTTGCTAGATGATATTTAACAAGATACAAATACTGAACTCATCAAATCAAATTTAATCAGAATCCCATGTGGAAATCTCACTAACTAAAAATGCTCACTTGTTTGCAAGCTGCACACACGTAAAGACATTAAAACCAAACATGAAGTGCATATATGCCATGAAACAGGTCATCCATATATTTTTTGTCCAAAGTACTAGACATATAAGCTACAAAAGTTAATCTCCATATATGCACTACAACGTACAACATAGTATTACATCCTAAAAGTATCAGGAAACATGACTGAGAAAAAAGAAAGAGCCAGCTCCTCCATTGTGCATGTGTGTGCTTACATGTAGGTCTTGGTGTCTGTGAAGCCCAGCAGGGGGCAGTCTTACGGTGTCTGTTACATTACATCACAAAGTCTGGGACTTCTACTCCAAATCCCTTTTTCAAAGCTTCCAACATATTGCACCACAGTCTGATCAGAAAGGTTGTACAAAAAGAGGAAGTTGAATCACTGTTGTACTTCATTCATCTGACGTCTATTACTACAAGCTACAGATACTCTTCTTCTTTTACATACAGGATCTCGTGGGCAGAGCTTGGAACCTGATAGAGAAAAAGAGAGGGAGGAATACAAAAAAGATTAGTGGTCAAAGGTTGGAAGTATTTCCATACCGAAATTTAATTCAGTGCTGACACTGTAATGATGAAAAATTCTAGAGTCTGATTTATGAGGAGGTGTTTCTTAAAACTGCATTTCAGCATACTATGTATCTCATTTATAGATCTTTTCTACCACTCTATTTGCTTTCCCTCCATTTTACTATATGTAGCACCTGGCAACCATTACTTTTTAACATAACCTCAGTTGATGTTCCAAGCAAGCAAGTTGGTGACAAAAAAAAGAGACCAATAATTGGTTTTCACGGGACATCCTGTACAAACCTGGCATCTTCAAATTGCCAAGAAATAAGAAACTGCGATTGCATATCTTTTTTTACACCTTTGACCAAAATAAATTAGATGAGCTGATATTAAAAGGGGATGCACATCCCTTCGTATCCCTTTCCTGAACAGAAGCTGCAGACTCTAAAGACCAAAGTAAACCTCTGTTATATTTCCAACTGCTGAACAGGCGAGAGGGGCACTATGTTGTAAAGATGATCGGGTGGAGGGCAGTATGTTTTGTGTCCTCTTTTCAGTCCCTGAATGAGGAAAAAATATCACATTATCATTATTATCATTATTGAGGGCCATTATTAATTGAAACGTAAGTGGGGTTGAAAGTCGTCTGACCTGCAGTTGTTCAGCTAACACAGATCTGCTGTCGTCCAGAGATCACCGGAGAAGCTTTACTTGGTCTGGTTTGATGAGCATACCGTTTTTACACATCTTGGGGGAAATGTGTTTTTTGGCTGTCCAGTATCAAGTTTACCTTGGCCTCCCACTGTATGGCCCAACAATGATGCCACTAAAAAGAATATGTCCTGCTTTTTTTCTGTCTGACCAAATAAAGGGAATTCACTGTTTTTTACAATGTAAAGATTATTATTTGCACTATAATGGTACTCATGGCCAGGCTAACACTGAGCAGCTCTGGACTAAAACCTGTGGACCAGAGAATCTATTAAGTGAAGACTGTCCCCGGTTGAAGGAATTTCTGCTTTTCTTGACTTTCTTCAGCACAATTGATTTATATCAATTATATATTAAATTAATAATAATAACATTCAAAACCATAAAAGACTTTAAGATCAATTAAAATTGCCTCTTCATAGTATATAAAATATATGCTCTGTGTTTGTGTGTGTGTGTGTAGTGTGGTGTAGATTCTCTATGCTCCGATATTTTTCTGCTTTTCTAAACATGTCACTGTAATGCCCCAATTTTTTTTCTCTTTAACTAGTTTACAAGGTTACTTTTAAAAAAAAATACTTAATATGTAAAATAAGGGATTAATTGGCTTTTAATAATCAAATATGAATGGAGTTTAGTTTGCGCATGTGAAACACCACATCTTCGTTTTTGAAAATGTGTCAATGGACTTATCCATAATATTAAGAAAAAAAACAAAGAAATTAACAGCTGTTATTGACTGATTCATTTAAGTCTGAACACTTTCGTTTTTTTCAACTTATTATCTTCTGTTGAGTTTTTTAAGGATATTTAATTGATTAAATTAAATGTCAAGTTCATAGTTTGATGTTCAAAACCAAGAATGTAGTCAGTCTGAACTTCAGATCTTTTGTCTGTTGACGGCATAAATCTGATCTTATACTGATGTACTGCTGCTGCTGTTGCTTTTTTTGCCAACAGATGGTGCATGTTGGACGAAGACAGCAGGTCCAGAACTGCAGGCCTGAAACTGCTGACAGTGTGACTCTGTTACTGGGTGACAGTATGTGGGCCTGGATTCAGGTGCTCTGCATTAATGACACTGCGTGTCATTGTTTTCTTCTGTTGAGTTGCCACATTGAACAGTACTGTTACAGAGCACCTTAGGCAACTTTATTTCCATCGACTATACTAGTCTTTAAGTGTGCAAACGACTCCTTACAACCCACACAGGAATATAAAATTGGTATGACAGCAGCAGGAATTCTTCTCTCATACCCAGCCCTTTGTGTCAGTTCACATAAGTGTAAGAGAGCTGAGCCACTATTGTGAGAGTAGATGTAATCTAAGGGAGACTTTCCTGAATACAAAAAAGAAACACCAGGATACTTGCCCTCGGAAATAAAAAGTTACAGCTTCAGAAAGATATCATGTGTATTTTTAAAACTGAACTAAATTTAAAGGGATATTCTACTTATTACTTTATCAAAATGTCCATAATGTGTAAAGTCTTTCCATTTAAATTCTCAATCCTTCTTCTGTGAATGATTAGGTTTAAATATCATTAGAACTTATTTAGTTAATAGAGGTGTGTAAAGCTTCAGATAACTCATATTAAAACTTTAATGAGGATTTAACATTAGCCTTGATTTTCTTTTATGTCTGGTTATAGCAGCTGTGGTTACAGCAGGTTAAGCAAAGTAGTCCAGATGTTTCTCTACCAAGCAATATTTTCCAGCTGTTCCTGGGTGATCCCAAGGTTTTCCAATACCAGATGAAATATATGAACTGTCCAGCATGTTCTGGATCTGCACTATGGTCTCAAACCAGTTAGACATGCTATGAAATCTACAGCTCATGGCCATAGGTGATAGTTGTAACTTATATCGAGCAGTGAAACAGAAGCTTCGCCTCTTTTCTTCCTCTTCACCTAAACATTACTGCTGATGCCACCTGTCAATCCATCTGTCAATCTCAGCTCCATCTCCATCATTCACATACAAGAACCCAAGATATGTTTTTACTGAGAAAAACTCTTTCACCTGGGGCAGCAAATCACTCCCAAACATGAAGGAGTAATCTGCTGTTCTCCAGCAGGGAACCACAGCCTTGGACTCAACAGCATACTGCCTCAGTGTGTGCAGAAGGTCACAGTCTGAAACCAACAATTCCCTGCACTTATTGTTGCAAGAGATTGGAAGCTATTTTGTGACACTGTTTATTACATGAAAATGAAGCATATTGCTGTCCAACGCTGTCATGTGCAGTGTCTAAGATAGGGACAGATCTGTGTAGGCGCAATCCTGATGAGTAGCCATGCAGACATACTTACTTGCTCATTACTACAGAATAGAGTCACACTCACAGCAGTGAAGGACCCAGCACACTGAGGCGAGGGTAAAAATAAAAAGGTAAACAGCGGGGTGCACTTGTCACTTTTAACAGTAACACCTGTCACCATTGGAGATGAACAGATGTCTTGCTCATACAGCTGCTGAGTGCTGGAAATGATGCACTGTTTATATACGTCTAATTGCAGCACAAGTGTACCTGGTTGACTCCTCCAACCACCAGGAGGCGGTCTCTGATAACAATGGAGGAGGTGGAGCATCTGGGAAAGGTCATAGGAGCCAATCTCTCCCACTTCTTTTTCTGAGGATGAAAGGCCTCCACTGTATCCAGAGCTGAGGGTTCATGACCTGAAGAGCAAAATCACACCCACAGATATCAGACATGTCAAAGGTTTGGTCATGGTCTGGCAAAGAGGACGATAGTTTTAGACCATCTATTTGTAGTATTAATTGTTAAGGAGTTTCTTACTTGTAAAGACCGATTGTGTTTGTTTTCATGAGGTGATATAGTTCTGGTGCCAATGGTGCTAATAGGACATTTTGTATGTTTACACATAAATGTACAGTCATTCTTCCATTATAGGCATCAGAGTTCATTATGGAGGTCACTATATAACCCAACAGTGCCACACACAGTCCCATCCATGAACTGTCCGGAACTTGTTTGCTACTAATAATAGCTTTTACTTTGCCAATATGGCTTTAGGGTTATATTGCTACCTGTTGTTTTGGCATGGTCTTTTCTTTTACAACATGATGAAGATATATTGAAAACAGTGCTTGTGTGGACAGAATTTTATCGAGTACTTAGTTAGGAAAAATCCCTTTAAAAATATCCAAGCACATGTGAATTAAGCCAAGCTTTTTTAACAGAGTTTGGTGCTCCTGAACTCCTTGATTTTGGGTCTTTGTTTTCCTGGACTTTGCTTACACCCCTTGGAAGTGTTTGCTTTATTGGACTGACTACATCCAGTTTCAACCCTCAGTAACCTCTACTTCCTGTAAGCCTCTTTTTAGTTGTTTGTATTAAAAGAGTTGAACTGCATCCACTCTGCCTTCTGTGTCTGCATCTGGGTCAATTCCTCGTGTTCCCTGTTTCCTTGATGCACAAGTGTAATAGGCTGGGAATATTCCCTCATTTTTAACTTGTTTATACCAACTGAATTACAGAGGCTCTATAAGGGCCAACTTATATGTTATAGGAAATCTAACAAGATAAATGCATCAGGATTTCAATAAGCTCATAAAATTAAAGCCAATTACTGTTCAAGACTTTCTAAACTGTAACATAATCAAGAGCAAAAATATGAAACCTGTGATCAAGCACAGTCAGTCATATCTATAGAAGTAAGAAGCCAATAATTTCTTTAATTTAATGATCATGAGCCTATATTTGCAGTTAACCCTTTTTGATTCAATGCGTATTTGCCTCCATAACGATCAGTTGTGAACATGTAACAGCAGTTTACTTTAAATATGCCATATATGATACTTTTGCTTCAATTTCAGTGGTGTTTTCTAAAAGCTGTTCTGACTCTGTTGAAATTTCTAAGAAAGTGGTCTACTCCAATTCAAATCATTTCACCCAATCATATTTAGCACCTTCAACCCATCAAATTGTTTGAACATAAAATATATGACATGAGTGCAGCAAAATCCAATCAGTACAAACTGCAGAGTGAAAGCAGCCAACAGAAAGTTAACAGTATATTGTTCTTACCGAGTCCTCCAGCTACTACCATCCGGCTGCGAAGGAAAGCAGCAGCAAAGTCAGCTCTCTTTGTTTTCATCGCCACAGTCTCCTCTGACTTCAACCAGGCTCCTACAGAAGAAGTGACAGCTATAGTGAGCAGATGTGTGTCCTTGTGTGTGTGCAAGCTTATGAGCTAGCTGAAGTTGAAGTTGGTGGCACTATAATTCTCCCTTGGCCAGACAGGATGCTGCTGAGCTTGTTCTTAGACTGTGACCTGCACAAACAGGTCACCCATAAGCCACCTGCAGCCAGGACATGCACAGTACATACACACACACACACGTACACCCTCACACAAGATCATTCAAAGGTTATTGCAAAGCTACGAACAGAAATGGAGAGGGGACAGGATGGTTGGATTTGAGGTCAGACCACTGTTGTGTGAGAAATTTGGTGCACTGTCGTCACCCCGCTGGCGCATTCTTTTCATGACTTAACTTGAATGAAATTTAAATCTGTTGCTAGGTTTGCTTCCAATTTACCAAGTAGGGAAAGGTAAGGAGTGGGTTGAGTGTCCAAGCTGGCTATTCTGACCTTTTAAAGTTTGAGTAAGTCTGCAAAACAAAGTCAGCTAGCAATGTGTAAGCTGCAGTATATCTGAAAACCTTAAGGAACAATGGGTATACAGATCCTAGCTAGAGTGTGTTTGTGCATTGAGAGCAGGGCATTACAAATTCTTAAAAAATCCTTTTAGGTGTAAACATGTTACATAGAATTTTACATGATTTCTTTGAAAAAAGGAACGTTCTGTGTTCGAACACGAAGCTTAGCACTACTGCAAGCTTTATTTCCTCTTTTTGTTTTGGGCTTTATGTGAGAAAGTATACATTTTTTGCTATGTTTTCTTCGTGTGTTGTTGATATGTGATGCTAAGTTACTTTGAACAAGCACCAAGTACAAGAATGGATTTTGAAACATTTTTTTGGAATGTATCTTTTACTTATTTCAATGCATGAATCTTTTTATTAAAGGAGCACTCTGAATAAAAAAAAAAATTCAACCTAACAGTCCTAACAGTTTTGGTCTCCATGGCTAATTATCTAATTTATGAAAACTAGACAAGGGACTCATTTAAACAATATTAGGTCTAAAAGTTATGCATAATTAAGGGCGTGGCTGCTTTAAGTGACAGCTAACTGTGTAACAGCTCCCTCAGTCTAGCTGTGAGCTGCAAGGCTGTATAATGGTTTTCCAAACAAACCAATAGTGATATCACAGTGGCTGTGTACAGTCTATGGCCAGTCTGTGGCCACAGCAATCAAAATACATGCAAACACACAGTCCTGTATGTTCCAAACCGCCATTATGAAAGATGAATGTTTGTTGTCATTAGAAGTTTCCAGAGTTCTGAAAAATGTGTCTCTAAGTATTATGAACAGTTTTGCAGTTTTTGGCTTCTGATAAGCCTTTAAAGGCATTTATCTGTTACTCCAGATGGAGATCCTGGATCGTATTTCATTGTCCCTAAACAACAAGACGCCAACCACGCAGCTCCCCTGTTGTTTTAACACAAAGCTGTTTTGGGTGTGAATCCCACTAACGCAGTTGTTCCCACTCTTCCCTTACATCCAAACAAAGCAATTATGGCATCTTTAAACTAAAAACATTCAGGGGAAAAAAGAAAACAGTCAAAAATTCAGACCTCAAGTCTGGAGGGAGGTGCAATTTTAATTAATTACCCCAATTACCTGAAAGTCAGGATTCACAATAAAGACCATTTTCCTCAAACCTTATGTGGTCTGAGCAGAGGTGACATGTTCATCACACCCAAAGATGAAGAACTCCAGAAAATAAAAAGTCTACTTGAAAATAGAAAAAGTTTCCTCTCTTTACTTTTAGGTTTTGTTGCTGCCAAGTGTTGTTTATCTGAAAGAAACCCAGACTGGAGAGAATCGTGACAGAGCAAGAAAGATAACTTCATTAGGGAGTAAGGGAGGGTGAGGATAGATACACAGAAAAGAAGATAGAGAAGAAGACAAAAAGCTACAAAGACTTTTTTTGCCCTTTATCTTTGTCTATCTGCTATTTCTTTTTCTGGATATTACTCATACACTATTTTCTTTTCCTCAGGCTTTTTTTTCTATCAGTTTTCTCTTCCTCATTCTCTCATTATCTTCTTCTCTTTTTTCTCCTATCTTCAATCCTCTCTTCCCTCCACCCTCTTCTTCATTTGTTTAAGTCTGTTTCTTAAACAAGAGGCAGAGACAACAAGGTGGAGAGAAACAAATAGAGGCAGAGAGAATGAAAGAGATAAGTAGCCAGATGGTGAGCCTTCTTGCATTCTGCAGCAGTGTGTAATGAAGAGATGTGTTTTCCTTTCCAGTCTGCTTAAATTACAGAAGAGAACAGAATAGAGATCACAGCTGGTTGTCCATTCTCCTCTGTTCTCTTAGAGAAAAATCCTGCAGTCAGATATTTCAAACAGGTAAATACCACAAAGCCAAGACGTTAAATCAATTGAAGCAGTTTTTTTGTGGAGTTGTTGTGCGTATCCAAATGTAATGCATTGGAAAAGGCATTTAAATAATAATTAGTTAATATTTCCAGTAATGATGGTCTAAATTATATTTTCTTTGCCAAGTGACCCTGGTGTTAATGAGATACTGCCCTTTAAGGTATCCATTATCATTAAATAATGGATGACTTTGTGGCCAGAACTGTTCAATGTGCAGCCTGAGATCCGCTGTGCTAGACAGAGAGGTTGCAGTGATAAAATATGTAGCTGCCAAGCATTAGCATGTTAGCACTGGCAGAAAAAGCCTTGACTAAGCGCAGCCTCACAGAGGTGCTAGTATGGCTGTCGACTCTTGTTCTTTAACAAGCAAGCAAGGAACAGCCATAAGCATAAATAAACAAACAAATGGATAGAAGAAATTGTTCCGCCCCGTTTACAAAGATATAACCAAGGCAACAACTGATTGAGACACAACAATATCTCCCTTTGTAATACTGTAATACCTGTTCATAATTGTTCTAACTGAATGCAAATTAGTGGATCCACAAAGTACCCTGCACTTTATTCTGAAACCACAATTATACCACCATTTTTTTTTTCTATTTTATGTTGTACTGGACACTTGGTAAATACTGTAATGTTACTTATTTTTAATAACTATCTCTATTCTATTTCTCATCAACATCAAAATACAGTGGATTTTTTTAGATTAGTGCTTACAATGATACAGGCTGGATTTCCTCTTGAAATGCCAGTTTTGTCAATACATCACTCTGCAGACCTGTGGTCCAATCCTCTGAGACCAAGTTTCAACTGCAGACCTTATTCTTATTTGCTTTGGAGGGATTGCACAAGGCGTGCAAAGATTTTCTTTGTGGGATGCATTATTCTACTCTGGAGGAAAGAATAAAGAAGGGGTGAGAAAAACAGGGGGGGAATATATATATAGAAAAAAAGAGAGACAATAGAATGAGGGAGGTGAGGCAATTCTCTAAAGACCGGGCTTTGTAGTCTGTGTGGGAGCAATTTCGTCCAAAAGCTCTCCTCTGTAATTGTCCATCGTGATTAAAACTAGAAACGGATGGTGATTGGTTCTCGGTCTTTGATGGATTCTGTCTGTCTGTCACATGTAAAATCTCACACACTGTTGATTGCACAGATGAGCTTTTTGAACAGAATCTCACCATCATATTAAAGCATTTTTAATTAACACATATTGGCGCGCTCATGGCTGAGAAAGGATGATAAATGCTCTGTTGTAATATCTGCTTCATTCAATCTTGATTTAGTTTTTACCACCTGAATAAATCAAGTAACAACAAAATAGAATACATTTGTTTCCAGCTGCCCCAGGGAGGGGAAGCTGCATCACTTTTGATATTTTCTTTCTTGACTTCTAGTAAACATTTTTCTGTATTGGATGCAGTAAACAGTAGAATACATAATTCTAGTTCATTTTACAAGTACAGACAGGCTAAGGAGAAAATTTAAAGAGTCACTTTACTCAAATCACAAAATAATTTTTTTTCCTTTCAATTTCTTAGAGAGCCACAGGGTATAAAACTGGCATAAAATCAGGAACTTTGTGCCTTCCTATTTAAGATTTCATGGCATTTGAAAAACCATGAAGATAAAATAAATTAGTTCAACAACAGATTTAAAAAAATGCACTGAGTTGCAATTTTCACACATGGATGCTATTTCTGCCTTTGCAGGTAGGCAGGAAATTTCAGCGTTCCAGATGAGAGAAAATGAAAGTTGACAAAAATAGACACAAATTGCCTTTAGTTATTACCAGGCCCACAGCAATGCACCTTTATGAGCAGCAGCTGTTTATTTGTGGACAATTTTGGCCCTGTGTTTTAGGATGTACTCTAAGGCTGTATACAGCCTGAGAGGAAGACTGCAAGTATCACTCAATTGCATGTTTTATCATTTAAGAAATTAAAGAATTTCTTTTGTAATGATTATATTTGCATAAAATACCCTTCTAAAAAGTGGCTAAGGTTGATTATAAACCTAGGATAATAGAGGCAAATTCAACATTATTTGTCTTTCAGTGCCAAATCTGTATCAAACCTCTAAAAGTGTATGAATAGTGTGCATTAATAACATAGCGATTAAGTCCGCCTTGCATTTCTAATTTTTATATTATAAATATTATAGAAATATTCTTTGGAAATGCCAAGTTAATACTAAGTTTGGATCCAAACTCAATCAAACAGCAAAGAAGTTATTCACTGTTTTGATTCACACACCCTGTCTATTGTTCTCTTCATTTAAACCTGTTAAATGGTATATTTTTTATGTCAATAACCTAATATAACAGTAGTTGCATCAAATGCTGCAAAGTCCCTCAGCAACAATATTTGCAAGAGCAGGAAACAGCAGAGGAACTGAATTCATACCTTGGTTTAATTGATCATAATTCATGTTAGGATCCTGAATTCTCAAAATAGTTCCTCGCTGGGGTTTTGGGTAAAAGCTGCTGTGGTGGAAACAG
The DNA here is from genome assembly GCA_029814765.1 of Acanthurus leucopareius. Classification (NCBI taxonomy): domain Eukaryota; kingdom Metazoa; phylum Chordata; class Actinopteri; order Acanthuriformes; family Acanthuridae; genus Acanthurus; species Acanthurus leucopareius. Next base: position 14,992,801 of record JAQMCX010000029.1, read on the forward strand.
GCACTGTCCAGCCATGCAGACGGTTTGTGTGGTATTCACAGCATTTACAACCTCTCTGTGCTGTGTTGAGGCAAATATTTTGGAGAGTGACGCCCCAAACCATCTGCATGGCTGGAACCACGAGACGAAACCAAGACTTATCTTTTTGTAATTTGGGTGAACTGACCTTTCAGGTTTTTCATTCTTTGTGTAAATTTTCTTTCACAGCTCCACTCTTTGTGTATTCTCGGTTTCACTTGTTGCAGCTTGCCTACAGTACAATGGCTGAACAACACCTAACAGGCACATGTCTTAATACTGGCAATATGGAGTGGAACAGTAATAGAATATCACTGTGTGACAGCAGATTGCATGACCATGCATGTGTGGAAAGATATTGCTGCAGATGGATAATAAAGCAATCTGTTTCTGGATCTTGTAATTTAAAGCGCTCCTCCTCTCCAGCCCTCCCTCCACAGCTCATCTCCCATCTCATCTCCACCAAAATTAGATTGTAGAAACGGGGTTCGGCTGCCTTCCCAGTATGTGTGTGCATGAACATGTGGATATGCACATCAGCACTTGTGTTTGTGTGTGTTTGAAGGCATTTTCTTTCATTCCTTCACCTTCTATCTCTCACACATAAAAGGTTAACTTTTTCCCCAGTATCATATATTAACATTATCAAATTTATATTCCTCTTTTGTTGACTTTTTTCCACCGATCCCGATGTGTGACCAAATATCCAGCTGTCTAAAATGACTTATCGATTTTTACTCTCCCATTTCTCCTTCTGGTCCCATCTCAATTTGTTCACCTGTTATTCTGGAGTGTCTTTTCTAGATTGAGGGATAAGTCATTTCGAGCTGTGGGACACAAAGTGTGCACAGAATTACGAGGGGAATGAGCCTGTTTGAGCAGAAAAACTGTCTCTCTCCATGGAAGGGTGGATGTTGAGGGATGCCTTATATGACAGTTGTCAAATGAAGATGGATGCTGTCATTTGCTGGTGTCAAAAAATAAATTATCTGTGGAGGATACCCATAATTTGTGTGATAAAAAACCCAAATTAACCAGGTGAAATATAATGACTTTGTCATGCAAATGCAATGATCAGGTCTTTCATGAATTTTCAAAGAGGAAAAGTCTAAAGACATGGGAGATATCCTTATTATTATTTAAGGCTGTAAGTATGGAGAGACATCTTTTGTTGTTAGCTACCAGTATATACGAGGACTCAACCACATCCAGAATTGCACTGTAGTGACAATGTTGGACTCACAATAAACCGTTAAAAATCATAAAACAAATGAAGCAGAACTTGATGGGTGGTGTCATTAATTCAAGCATTCTTCTTCTACCTACCTTACCCACAATGCAACTGCAAAGCAAAAATTTAAGCTAGAGATTTGGATGTGTTATGCTAGTAGCAGCTAAAGGAATATTACCCGAAAGTCTCTAGGGTCTTAAGTTTAAATGAGTTTGCAGAAAAATTACCCCAGAGTCTCTAGGCTCAGGATTAGAAGCAGGTTACACAATTCTACAAACTAATCTTTTAAAGTACCGCCTTCAGATTTTTTTTCATATCCAACTTTTATTCTTTAGCCCCTAAAGAAAGCTGACTCATCACTTGAGGCATTATACTGAGCTCATAGGACTTTTTTAATAAATGCAGTGGTACACATTAAGACCTGTGGACAGACTTTAGTGTAACACTAAATAAAAAAAGTTGTGTATTTTGAATATGTAAAAGTGACATTTGATGGTTTTATGGGGAGTAACTTCCTGAATGGTTAATCTGCATTAAAATTTCTAGGCATGCACAGTGACTATGCGCAGCGTCCCAAAGTCTCATAATGCCAGAGGAGTTGCTAGATTCTGGCCTTTTTTGCTTGTACAGAAAATCAAACCAAATCTTTTTTAACCATATCTGTTAACAGAAGAGGTTGCTGTTTTTCCCTCTCTCCACTTAGGGAGGTTCTTATATGGATAATATGGATGTGAGTATTGGAAATTCTTTTTGACACTTCTCAAAATACTGGATCAGGTACCGGCCAGTACACTAGTCTATGTTTTAATCATCTGGTCTGATCAATACTTTTCATTGGTCAATGCATTAAGTTCAGATATCAGTATTGGAGAGGGAAAAAATGCGCCTGGGACATCTCTCCTTCCATCTGTATTTTAAGCACAGCTAACAGAGCCTCATTTTTTATTAAAGCAAAATGACAAAAATTTCAAAATGTAGAACTATTTCTTTGACAACCTCTGGACAGCATAACCTTCACCTTTCAACAAAACTAACCCTTCAAAGTTTTGAAGACAGAGCTGAATATAAAGCAGTGTTATGTGCTGTACACATGCCTCCAAAGTCCTCAGTCCCTCTTCATATTTTGTCCTCATTCTAACTCTTCACTGAAATTATATCAGGCTTAAAATAACTGAGGTATTCAAAGGCATTTTTTGACTGTTTTTTACAATTACATTTCAGATTAGTAATTATATTTCCAATAAGACTTTTGAACAGTTGTCCTTGTGATCACAGTGCTGTTATCTACACCAGATGGTTAAACAGAGTTTTGAAAAGGGTTTTGAGGTATTTGGCACTTTCAGAGTGTGATGTGGAGCAAAATGATTTTTACTTCTATCTAATTTCTTTAAATGCTTTTGAGTCTGTGCTGTAAGTTCAAGAGACTGTTGATGCTAATACCAAAATTTTTGGATGGTTTTTACTGCACATCACCTGCTGCTAACTGCAATGTTTTATATTGTAGTATTCTCTGTTTGTTTGTTTTGTATCTATTTAAAATGAATTTCCATTTTTATTTGTGCTACTACTGGGATTTCTACTGGATAAATAAACATCAAAACAAACTAACAAATAAAAAAACATCCAGGTGCAACTAACATTTAACTTTATGTACAAGTCTAACATAGTTGATTGACAAAATAATAAACTGTCCCATAAATCCCATAAAAGGGAAAGAACTGAAGGAAAATGTGTTTCCATACCTTGGTTGGTGTCAAAAATGTTGACATTTTTGGTGAACTTGGAGCTCTGGTGTCCTCCTCCCTGCCGCAGTCCTCCGAGCAGACACATCCTCCCAGCTGTATCCCATATCACACCCCCATATGAGCGTTTACATGGCATCATGGGAAATGTAGCCCAAGAACGAGTCTCTGTGTCATACACCTCGAAGGCCTTAACTGGTCGCTTACACTGACGCCCACCTATAAGATTGTATAGAAAGAATACCACTCATCATAACTGTGTAGAAGCTTACAGAGTGCCTGTTTAGATTGTGAGAAATAATTTGTGTTGTTTAGCACACAAAGTAACTGTTGTGGTATAAACACGCCCACATGGGTGTGTGTGTACCTGCCACATAGAGCTTGTTGGCCAGCAGATGTGTATTGGCGTCGTATCGTGGGGTCGGCATGGGAGGAAGTAGCGCCCACACGTCCTTTCGAAGGTCATACTGCTGCAGGATGCTGCGAGGGAGCAGGTCAGCACCCATACCCCCGACAGCCAGAGCCCTGCCATCTACACACACACAAACACATATACACAGAGCCAGCGCTCCCAGTTTTAGTGTTTGAGATATCTATGCATGAAAACCTTTTCAAAATGTCCCTTAAATCAGTCAAACAATATCAACCTGCTCAACATTAATCAGCTGTAAAAGACCAGTTGCAGATGGTAGAAACATCTCATTTACACTTTTTTTCCAAAGTGCTAAAAATCTGCAAAGCTCGAGAGTTTGTGACGAGGCAGGAGACTGTGACAGACATGGAAAGGACAGTGAGTACAGCAACAGAATAAAAATTGCACGTCTGGCACTTTGGCATGACACCTCTAGCATAAGAATGGAAGTGGGTTGATACAAGAGAAAATCCAGCTTTCAATGGCAGAATGAAGAGAAAAAGTGCAGCAGGAAAATAATATCCATTTTTATAACAGTTTTATTAAATCTATTCCTGTTTTTTCAAGTTTTGTGTACAATGCTTTACTTTTAATACTAACCTCAATACATCTACATTACATAAGTACGAAAAAAGTAAAAACAAAGTTTCCAAAACACTTTATATTCATTTCAGGTAATAGCAAAGCTCATTACCTGAAGTTCATTATCTAATATCTGGAAAATAATGATTCTACAAATGTCAATATAAATGACATCATTTAGTCGATTGGGTGACTGACTATCCATTTAAAAAAAGCATATTTATATTAATTTTGGCCTATCGATCATTCTGTCAGACTATTTGTCTCTTTTTCAGTTGCTGGGGATGAGTTTGTAGATGGAACTGCAAGCAAAGGGCTTGGGGATTGATTGGTCCGGGAGATGGAGAGGGCAGCGAGATGGAGCCTATATGCGGCCAGTAAGTCTGTGTGTATCCAGCATCTATCTGTGTTCGTGCAGACACTGACGAATGTACCGCTGGACTGAACACAAACCCATCCAAAGCTGAAGAGATGCTCTCTGAACAGACTGTTTATTTATGTAGACTGCTGGACTCGTCCCAAGAGTCCAAGCCCCAAAATTGCTCCATTGACATCAAAAGGGAAAACTTATCCAAGACTGCTTGGTTAAAATTCATTGTATTGAACTGTTGTTTGAAGTGTTGTTTAAACACTTTAAAACTTATCTGAAGTTCACCATGAATTTGGGTTCTCTGAGTTTGTTCTTTACACTTTACACCCAAAACTTACTAATGTTAATTCACTTGAAATACACATATAAATGTATTTTCTTAACAAAGACATCCTTCCATGTTTTTCGAGTAGTTGAATTCTGACAGTGGCGAATAATCAGAGCTCAAAGAAAAACAATTTTGTGATTAAAATGAATCAAATGAAAAGCTGAGGCAAGACATACGGTGAAGAAAAAAAACCTAAATCTATTGTCCTTGGTGTGTAACTTCAATGTACCATAAGATTCATGCTGCATCCAGACTGTGACCAAACTGGCTGATGTGTCACTGTTTGAATTTAATCAAAAGATTACAGCTGTGCTCTAATATCATACTAAATCTCGAATCCTACTGAGGTTTGGCCATGTAATACCTTCATACTCGAAATGTCACAGAATTATGACAGATCACTGTCACTGTGTGCAGACAAACACTCCTTGTTTTTTGTTTGTGTTCTTGATGGATACTGTTGTTGTGCAATGTCAGGTTTCAAGAACATCTTTAAAAAAATGCCCCAAAATGTTTCTTTGTTGTTGTGAAGTTTTGCAATTTGACATCATTTGAAGTGTGCCTTGCATTGTTTCCTGCTATGCTGTGACGGTGCATTCATTCTGTACATTCATTCTTTACGTATAAAGTTTAGTACATATCCATAGTTTTCATTAAACTTCACATTGCAGCCTCTAGTTTCCCTACTTTACTGGTATTAAAAGCATCTGGAAGTGGCAATCTTAATGTATAAACGGATTTTGCCTATCCAGTTCACCTTTGACGACTGGCAGACAAAATCACGTTTCAAGCAGGATTCTGGACAGAATATACAGACTGACAATCCTTATAGGATAATATTACACTAATGTCATGTGAGAAGAATACCCTGAATTTAAAATTGAGTTAGTACAACACATTTAACAACAGATGCTATTATATAAATAACTCATAGCAGAGAAATACTGTATCATATATCACTTTTGGTATATTTTCACATGTATTACCTTATATTATTGTTCATAATAACTAAGCTCAGTCTCAATCTAACAAATATGTGTTAGGACCTTAAAAAGATATGATGCTCAAAATATACAGAGCTGATAAATTGCTGAAATTGAAATTTTCAATGCTAAAATCATAGCATATAAGGAATAATGCTATGATTTTTAACTTCTTTGTGACAGTGTTTCTCCCTCACAGTTGCTTTCACCTTTCATGCAGTACTGCCGATAATATGCATATTATACAAAGGAACTGACTAAATTAGTAACTTAGTGAAATGAGAAAATATGACCTGGCGTGGACACATTTTCTTATTTCTTATATGAACAAGAGTTTCTTCTCCAGTTTCTGACTGGTGTATGTAAATAAATAAAAGCTTTTCTGAAAACTGATTAATTTTGCCCAATAACTATTCATACGTTTAGAGAGAAGTACAGTTAAACTAAAAGGAGATTAAACTAAACATTTTACTGACAGTTACCATACACAATGTTAAGGCGTGTACCTTTGACTGTGATGGATACACCCATCAAGGCCTCCCGCAGAGCGCTCCTCTTCCTCCACCTGCCCTCCTCGATGTTGTACATTTCCACCACTTTCAAGGGGCTCTGGTCCTCTCCAACTCCTCCAACCACAAGGATTTGTTTTCCCAGCACTGCAACAGCTGCACCAGCACGTGGGGTGGGCATGGGGGGCAAGCTTATCCACCGGTCCCCCTGCAAAAAGGACAGGCAACTGTATTCAGGCAAAGCAGTTACAGATGAATCCACAGATGATGAAGCACAGGTCAGCTGTCACCAAATCTGCTCATGTTTAATAATTCAAACGAGTTAGTCTTTGTTAGAAAACAAAGTGTTATATATAGACATCATATTCTCTTGCATACATGTGACACACTCACCAAGGTGATGGCACACAGGACAGAACAGATGTTGCATTAATGCAACATATGTCACACTTACACGAGCAACACACAATTTTTCAAACAGTTTATCAGAAAGCATTTCAGCTTCAGTTGCAGCATAGCTACAAAAGTTTTCTTTATATTGGAGGTTGCACTCTTGCTAGGTTTTACTTTTCTGCATCTTCATTTGTTGCGGGTGCTGGGATTTGCATTGCATTTACAGCTTGTTTATTCATTTCCTCTTACATTGTTTCCAGTGCACAGGGGAAATGTAACAATACAATTCTGAATGTTTGTGTGAATGTGTGTTAAATCTGTTTTTTTTTTTTTTGTTTTAATAACTTTGAAAAATTGTAATTTTTTTTTTGTTGCAATTTTACTTTGTGTTTCCAAAGTGCTGTTGATCTGACCCATCACTTGTCATGTTACTTTTTAGTTGAGAACTGTCTATTTTAATTAGAAAAAAAGAAAAATCAATTAGTGTCCAGGCTGCATTTATTAGGTACCTCAGGAGAGTAGAGCTCTAGGCTGGGGCAGGGCCTCCCTGCAGCATCGCAGCCCCCCATCATATACATCTGCCCCCCCACCTCAGACAGAGTGTGGTAGACGCGGCCACTGGGCAGTCGTGCCAGGCTCTGCCAGTGAAACTCCTGGGCTGAAGGTATCGCCATGGCTCACCAAAGCAGGGAGGGATGAGAGGAGGAGAACCAGAGTCAGGGGAGGTTTGGGGGAGGATCGATCAGGGGGACACAAGAAGATGGAGGTGTCGGAGACTGGAATCAGATCCCAGGGTGACAGGAGGTTCGTTATTTTGGAGGTGAAGTGGATCTGAGTGGTGGGAGTGTTGGATCAGTTCAAGGCCAAGCTGAATTCTCCTCTCCTGGGGATTCTCCACTGCCTCACACAGGGCCCTGCCGAAGATATGAAGTGAAAATGGATAGAAAAGTGCAACATACAGCAGATTTACTTAAATATATTTTAAGTAGGAGCAGCTTGTGAATTTTTGTTTGGTCAACAGGCAGCAATGCAGCAGCCGTGTACATTAGCCTTTAAGATGTTTGTACTCATACAGAAGGCAAAGATTAGAACATTTCGAGTGTATCCCATCAGCAGTGGTGCAAAGTACATTTACTGCAGTAATTACATACAACTTTAGGGTTGGTGCACTTGAGTATTTCTATTTGATGGTACTTTAAAAATTCTACTTAGCTGCATTTTTACAGGGAGAAATCCTACCGTTGGCTGCACTACTATTATCTGACAGTTGTGCTAGAAAGATCATCGATCCTCCCCTCCTCTGATTTGAATCAGAGTATCTTTGGCAAGCAATCTGGTGGACTCATCATTGATTCTAGGGAAAATGCAAAATTTGAAAATCTGAGTGTACATTCCTTATGATAATGAAAACAATCATGAGCTGCAGCCCTATCTGACAGTTAGAGTTACTAGTTGCTTAGCTGATTAAGATGCCAAATAAAATATAGGATGAGGGTATATACTTATAGCTTAAATGTTAATTGCAAATGCAGAGTATATAACATGATATATGATAAGGCTGCACAATTAATTGCAATATGGACCACTGCAATTTTTAATCATAGGCGGTGCAATATTCATTCAATGAGAAATATGAGAGTAAATAATACAATTCAAACCAAATATTGTGCTGCTGAAGAGTTGTCCTGGCCTACACATCATATTTTATAGACTTGAGAAAACATCTTAAATACAATCAAACAAGAAAAAAAAACAAAACAGCACAAAATCCCAAGCAATGAAAAAATTTGACCATGAACCTTACTTATAGGCATTACTTCATGCATAACTCTATACTACGTTGCTATGCTTTAAAATTTTTAGCTAGAATTTAAGTTTACAATTATTCACTCTGTGTTAAGGAGTTGCAACGATCAATCCCCAGGACAATGAAAGTAATGAATCCAAATCAGATTTTACAAAAAGACCCCTTAAACCACTCGAACACTGAGAGACACCACAGCCTACTTAACGTCCCGGTAGCCTGGTTATTTAGGCATTTACTTTACTATCAGCATATTCAATCAAATTATCAAATCCTAACATATTTTATTTCTTAAGTTTATAACGGTTGTGTGATGTTCTCAGCTTCCTGTCCAAACCTTTAAATTGTATGATTATACATCATGACCAAGAAGTGCCACAGGAACTTACCCTGACCAGCTATATAACATGAAGAAGATATCAAAATAATAATGCTACACTTGAGCTATTCAAAATTTGTGGAAAACAACCATACTTTTATAATATTACATTAAAGCCCAAACCTCTAGACCACAGAAACGAGTAATCAAAAAGCTCTGAATATTTATCCACAACAACACAAAGTCAAAGAAGAGTAAATAGGGAACACACTTAAGACTTTTTGAGGGACAGATGCTACCAGCTAGTTTAGCAATACTCCTTTAAGTAAGCTAAAAGCTCAAATAATATTGATATTAATCTGTGCATATTAAATATACAGGGAAGGCTATCGGAAGGAATAAACCCACTGCCTGTACTACCATGCTACTCACTTAAAGCAATGGTTTCAACTGCTATGTGGTCTTAAAATTTTATCAATTCAATAGGGAATAAAATTTCTGTCATTATCATGAATAAAGTCATATGCAAATTAGCTTATATTTCCAACAACTAGCAAAACTTTACCTAATAATTCACTTGTTATGTCACTGAAAGTTTATTTCTAAAGCCAGAATTGCTGAACCCCAATAATTTGTCTCATTAAAATGAATCAACCAGCCTTGGAGCTATTAAAGTGTCTTATTTTCAAATTTAAGAAATACTGCTATTTGCTTTGTGAACAAACTGGATTGTCCTGTCACATAATGTAGAAGCCCAATGAGACAAAGTACCATGCGTCTCATGAAATACTTTTGGAGTATGCTGATCTCTGATAGCAAGTTCCAGGGTACCTACCTTTCCCTTTAACACTACATCACTTTGCCTGTGTGTAACTGTGAATCAAAACATCCTCCTCTTCCACGCTCTGCTCAGATGAGTTGAAGTTGAATTCTAGTGGAAATGAACTGATGCAACGTCTCTCATGCTTAAGTTTCCTTTCTTATCATTGGGATGTCGGGTGCTGCTGTTGTTTTTTCCTGTGTCATCCCTCAGGAGCGTTCTGTTTCCTGCGTGTAACCCACTTCTCCTGCCTACGTACGGTTTCCAGCAATGAACGGGGGAGTAAGTCTCTCATCGATGTGGGAGGAAACACTCAGAATAAACCCATGATGCACTGCAAATCCAACTCTGACTCTACACCTTAAACGCACCCTGTACCATAATCCTATGTGTCATACAGGGAGGAATAACACTAGTCATTACTGTCAAAGTCAAATGTGTTTAGAGGAGGTCATAGTAAAGAGATTTAAGTGAAAATCTAACTGCTGTAAAATTGCCCAGCTCTGATTTAACACAGTATCTCAGCAGATTACCCTTTGAAAGCTTCACATCTCTTTATACCAAACGGCTCCCCTCCCTCCAAACCTCGCCCTCCGTTCGTCTCCCTTTCGTGTTACTGCCATGCTTTATCTACCTGCCATACCTTTGATCATCTCACAGACGGAGGAATAAAGGACAAAGGGGGGAGATAAGAGGACTGTCCTTCAAAATAAAATCGCCCCCATTTCAGTGTGCGCGGCTGGTTGCCATAGCAACAGTTAGGCTTTTCCCCAGAGCCCAGCTTTTGTTTTTTTTTTCATTTCTTTTGCACATGATTGCTTATCGCTTGGTTTGCTGTTAATAATGGCTTATGAAAAATGATGAAAAACAAATAAAAGCGGTTGCTCTCCTATAGGCTGACCCCAGCAGGCGTGCGCTTGCTAACAAGGCAGGGTAACTCTCCCGGCCCTCACAGAGTGCAATAATTGCAATCTGTAACCGATTTGGTTCGCCTCATCGTTTTTTTTAATTAACTGCTTGAACAGCTTGAGATCAACAGTAAGCCCACCAGCATCATCTGAAGTCATTTACAATCAGCGTGCCTCCTACTTGAAACTTTTAATTAGATACCATAGTTACTCTCCCTCAGCTACCTTCATGCAGAGGCCGTCTCTAAGTGTAAAGCCACAAAAAGCTTCATTCATTAAATAAAGCATAATGAAGTGCATGTTAATTTTGTATCATGTCTTATCATTAGTGTCTTATCAACCTTCCATCCAAGCATAAATGACAATAAACATCAGTTATGATAAACAGGTTGCAGCTGAGTAGGAACATCTGAACTTGGTCTGTTGGATCTTCTCCTCATGAACTTTAAACACATCAATATGCAAATAGTGAGATTGCAAAAGCTAACCCGAAGCCAAGACACAAATCCAGTCAGTAATAACATTTGGTACAATAAATTGGAATATTTGAGATGACTAAACTTGATCCAAGTGCACTGCATTGTGAGTTAATCCCTTATTAATCAGAGCTGGAAGGAGAATATCCAGTATAACTCTTCCCCAGGAAAGACTCACATTGAAGAATCAGATTAAATTAGCTCTCACATTTTAAGTATCATTTTATTCATTTTTCATGATGTCGTTTTCAGTTGTGTCACGGGTAACACTTTCCAAATGAATCTCTCAAGTTTAAATTTAATAAAATTAGTTTAATCGAAAAAAAATTAGAAGGTAAAACTTCTCATTGGTCTCCACTTCTAAAATTACAAACTTGCATAACTGGTTGGATTCAGTCATTGTTAAGCAATAGGAGCCCATTAGATCCAAGTAATTTCATGTGTAACATGATCTTAGATATTATGCTTACGATCTTAACCAATGTTTCCACTTAAGTGCTGTTGGTCTTCTAAACTATTAAATTTATAATAACTGATTATAAATACACATTAAATTTAAAGGAACTTAAAATTTGAATATCTTATTTAGATTGAGGTACTTTTAACTTTTACTTTCACAATTTACACCAATAAACTTAGTACATTTGTTTCTCAAAATGTAGCTTTTTTATGCATTTTGATCTTTTGTCTGTACACAAATTGAATTTAAAGTCAATTAAAGCTGATCTTTTCTAAATCTCTTTCCACAATTATGTTATTCACAAATTCTGTTTGCAGTGTGGATGTGTAAATAGGTAAAACAGGGTATTTTGGCTCGTAAAGTTATAGTATTATCTCACTTGTTTACTAATGTTGCTAACAGAATTTTTTATGTTTACGTAATTGTACAGGCACTCTCTCACTATTGTACTCCTACTACTTCTACAAAGTTACTTTATTATCCAACACTCACGATCCGTAATACCTGATGCTCGGGGCACTTATTTTAAAAGAAAACCAGTCAAACAACTTTTTGGATTAACCGTACCTATAGCTTTTTGAGACTATTGGAGTGGTGGCATGACTTAACTTTGTGATTATATTGCCGTCTGATGGCTTAGCAGGGTCATGAAAGCACTTAAATCATTATAATGTGTTAACTTCCTCTTCTTTTTTTACTGTGTTTGTGTGACTGTGATTTTTATTATGAATAACAGAGGGAAAAACACATTTTAAGTTATACCTTTGTATTTGTGGACTATATCTCAAGCAGCAAATGGTTGCTGTCATGGCTGTGGCTCAATAAACTTTGAGCTTGTTACTCCTTTCTGTTTCTGTCTGTTCACTGCTGAAGAGGATGTCTTTCAGAGACCTCTGACACCAATAAAATTAGCTCCTGTATCTTTTCTTCTCTAAATCAAACAATCATAAAAACTGAATGCAGCAGCCAAGAGCTTTCACAACTGCAGCAACCATCTTCCCTCTACTTGCCGCCGCTGACCATGGTAATGAATGCAACTTCAGTTTAATACTGGCTTACAATGAACTGTCAAGAATGAAGGCTTTGCAGTCAATCTGGCTTCACAGTTGTTGACACATCCACAATTCTTGCTGAAAAATGCCAGATAGAACATTTTATCCTTCAAGAATTCTTCATATCTCCTACCTAATACGACAGAATGTTATTTGCCCACTTGGTTGCTCACAGTTCTGTCAATGTAACTTAAACAATATGAGAACCCTTAGAAAGAACAAACATGACAACCATAAGATTTAAGCTGCATCAATGGGAAATATTAATAATTAACTGATAAAAAACAATGATATATATGAAAATGTGTTTTAAAGAGGTGTGTCTCAGTCTCAGTTGCATCACTTGCAACACAGCAAAACCTTGGGAACCACAGTACAGATACTTGGCCATAAATACAGCTAAAACTCAAGAAAAGTATCAGATATGATGTGATTTGAGCTGCTGGGTTCAGCACACAATCTGACTAGTTATCAGGTGAGAATGAGGAGGACAGAGCAAAATAGGTGGATAATAACATTTTGTTGTTGCAAGCAACGTAGGTGCATCTGTCCTGTGTTATAGTTATCATATACGCTATGTAAACTGTTTTTCCACTAGCTACTTATTAAAACACAATGTGCCTACCTGGTTAAAAAGATGTCTCTGAGATATGACTTTCTTCTTTCTTAGTTCAATACAAACAGAAACAGGCTGAAATACAGTACCTGGCTGACTGCCTGTTTTCTATTGGCTATGTATTTTTTGCATATTTTTTCAAATTTGCAATTAGAAGCTGTCATAGCATCAAAAATAATGGATTTCAGTGCACAGTGGTGCCACTGTGTCCAAGAGGGCCTTCAATCTTCAGGGGACGACCCCTGCATTGGGGCAACATATCCCTGTGACACAAGGTTTCCAGCTTCTTTTTATGCACATATTCGATTTGCATATGAAAACAGGTTGATGGAAATGAAGAAAATTCCAAATAAAATCCCAAAAATATTGCAGAACAGTTTTTACGCTTAAGGGGGATGGAAAAGTTGGTTTATTGACAAAGTGTAAATGCGAATTAGTGCAATGGAAACAGATTTAAGAGATAAATGATGAGATTTAGAAATCACGTGACTTAAATGTCACTCTGGTGACAGTGGTCAATGTTAGACAAAACTCAAGGTATGAGTGGACTGATGAGGAAACTTCAACATTTCTTGACTTAGTGCAAGAAACAATTTGTGATGTATTTTAATTAAAACCCAGCTTGAGAGGACACATTTCCATCTAGACGGCAGCTTGTAGTTTCCATTTTGTGTTGGGGAATTACACCACCAGTTAGCCTACATCTAGGTCATTACCACAGCAACCAATAAAGATAGCTAAACATTCACAGCACTATGAAAGGCAGTCTTATACATTTGAATTGAAAAACATTGTCTTCACACACCCTCAGTGTGAACAGTTTGCGGTCTGTCATTTCCTCAAACTGCGAGGAAGCAAAATCACCAGAGAATACTTAAAGCGCATGTGACACAGTAGGGAGGCTTGGCCAACTAATTTTGCAATTAAAAAAAGGCGTAAACTGGGGCTACAAATATTTAACAGTTTAGCCTGCATTAGAAGTGCATGGGTATTTAATTTAAGATGTCACTAAGTTGTATTCCCCTAAATGTCCTAAAAACATTTAGGAGAATAAAAAGTGGGATATCTCAGACCCTGCTGATGTAGTTTTTGCCTTTCTACATGTAGTCTGTCTTTTGTAAGTCTCTCTAACTCTATGAGTGTGAAGTACTACAATGCTAGAGTGCAATTTAAATATGGATTACTTGAGTGCAAAATGTTAGAAAGGGATAGAGAAAATGCAACCCAGCACATAAAAAGCTTTTTGCCATTTTGAAAAAGGTCTATAAGTGCTCTACAGCCAACAAAATCCCCAAAACTGCTGTTTGCACTTTTGTTTTCAATAATAGGTGGTCTGAGTATGTGGAAACACTATCTGATGCCAAAACAAGAGCCAAAACAAGAGCAAAAACTGCACTGGTCCTTTGTTTGCTCTGCATGTTTGTTTCAGCTTGTCTTCACAGGATAATCTGCAAGTGAAAATCTTGCCAGTGGGTAAAAAATACTGCCATCATTGATGGACATCACAATATACTGAGATTGAAATTAAGGATGAAAAGTGCAGTAATCTCTTTGCTTTGAAACACCATACTATGGCTCGAAATACAGCAGCAATATTTAACATGCAGTTGGGTTTGATTTTTTGCAGAAACAACCTCCGTTCTTTGAGCCTTCTTTAATCCTCTTTTAAGTGTGTCTTACAGGTTGTGCTGTGATTTGAGAAGAGGCACCTCCTACACCAGGTTGTTTTTAGTGCAGTTACCATTTTTCATTATTTAGAGGTCAGATAAAATGCCTGGTGTGCTTTATTCTGGTCTACAGCTGATCCTCTGTGCATTCTCTCTCTCTCTCTCTCTCTCTCTCTCTCTGTGTGTGGGTGTAGGCAGTTCAGCAAGGGATCATTTATTGACTTGTATTTAATTAGTCTGCAGTATTCAAATAGCGCATCTGTGCTGCAGTCTGTAGCTGACCTCAGTACACAAACAAAGTTGCCAAAATTTGTTAGTGCGTGCATGCGTGCGTGAAAAAGTGTGTGCACTTATTTGGACTTGTTTTGGTGTGTGTGTGTAAATGTAAATGCCGAAGAAGGTGCCTGAGCTTTATCAGACTAACAGCTTTTCACACTGGCCTGGTTTTAACAATGCTGAATTTTTCCCCCAGAGCTCCAATAGCAGTTCTACCTCCCCGAGTCTGATACAATCACTACTGTTTTGGCTCAAACAAGCCTTATCTGGTAAAGTTCAGCACAAGCCAGCCACCTCATGAGACAACCTGCTATGGATATAGATCCATTTAACTTTACAAGTGAGATAAAGTCCTGACAAAAAGATAGATATAAGAAAGTAAAGACACAGCAATACTCATTTATAACTGCAGCACAGGCTTCTGAATAAATAATCAGGGACAATATTTTTTTGTTGTTGTTGTTTTTGTTTTCTTACTTTCTTCTGTTTATTAATGCAACTGAGGTTCAGCCCATTGAGGTCCTGCAGTGATCTCACCTTAGCTCTGTACAGCTAGAGATACAGTATTAAAATAATGTCCATGTGTGTACGTGACACCTGGACTAACACTGCTCAGTTCATTTTAACCATGAATGATGAATAATATATTTCAAGTGCCTTGGTGAACCATACCCTTTTAGTAGACTACCAAGGTGATGACAAAGGGAAAACTAAATATACATACAATGACTGAAAGCTACCGACATGTTTGAAATGAAAACAGGTTCGCCCACACAACAAGCCCTGTCTGTTTCTTCCATAGTTATTGTTACTGACTTGATGACATATAGATTATTTTTACAGCAGACATAATAGCAGGAAAATCACAATGGTCTTTAATAACATTAATGAAGGCTACATTCCACTGGAGTAGTCTAATTTAAACTAATTTAAATGATCTGCTTATCATCCTACTAAAAGCAGTCATAACATGCAGTGATAATGATATCAGTCAGACACATTGTCAGGGAACCACACATAAACAAGGTTCAGTATGTGAAATAAACTTAATATTGGGACTTCACACTGTGATGGAAAATCTGGTCAAAGATCAGCTGTAGGAATTAGGAGGTCAGGAGACCAAACTATCAAACTACTACCATCACAACAGTGACAGGAAATATGTTAATGAGAGCAACAGTTCTATGAATTTGGCTACATTAAAACACAGTATCAGTAATCACAGAGTGCAGAATCGGATGGTTGTTGGTCAGTTTGGCGAGAGATCAGGATTTTTAGGGCAAATCACCAGTTGTTGAAAGCTGTACTGGTTGATGCTGATCATTGATCATAATTCATCATTTCATTTTCAATTTGAAAAGATTGAAAACAGATCAAAAGCTTAACCAAAAAAGTTATCTGTTAGCTGAAAAAAAGACAAAATATTCTTTGTCACCATCAGAGTTGTCTCAGTCTTTGTGT
This sequence comes from Acanthurus leucopareius, assembly GCA_029814765.1. Lineage (NCBI taxonomy): Eukaryota > Metazoa > Chordata > Actinopteri > Acanthuriformes > Acanthuridae > Acanthurus > Acanthurus leucopareius. The sequence goes on from JAQMCX010000029.1 coordinate 15,009,228, forward strand.
TGAGCCACTACTCTACCACTTGGTTACTGCTTGTATCTGGTCTAGTTCATCTCTGTAAGAAGTGAGATATTCACTCATGTAAAGTATTTGTTACTTAAAATGAAAGTGCTTTTACTTCAAACTCTACTTAACACATATTATACAAAAGTAGATTTATTTACGGTACACTTGTTGTTAGATTAAATTGTAATTCACTGCATAACTCTTCATGTCATCCTAACACTCTGTTAGCTAAACACTCCAATGCTCACTGAGTGTAGAGCTCACAGATGACTAGCTCCTCCACTACCGATTTTAATTTAGATTTCAATTTAGATTTTTAGTGTCCCTTGCTTTCACATTGCAACATATTTGCCAGTTGCCAGCAAGCCTTTTTTTTATAGATAGACAGGTACTGGAGGAACATTTAGAATCATCATATTATTCGTGGTTTCATGCTAAATTCCGTGTCATTGATAGTAACAATAGAAACAGACCAACCCGCTCCAAGGTAATCTGAGCTCCATTCAATTTGTCATTTGCTATGTGTTAGCGTCACATACATTTAAAGAAAAATCCTTTTGGTTCTAGAGGGGTCAAAGAGAAAATCTCTGTTTATCCTAAACATATTTTCTGTTGTCCCTGAACAATACTATGAGACACCACTAGTCTCAAGTCCCGCTACCTAATGCATTTCTAGCGAAGTATAGAGAAAATGTCTCGCATCATCCAACGAGCTATTAACAACTATGAGACAATTGGGGTCTGGCCTAAAATTTCCTCCCCGAGCCCAACCCAGTGAGTTGAGGTTTGAGCCCAGCCCATCACATCGTAAACCCACAAGTGAGAGAAGATGGTGCTTGGTACATTGTTGGGCTAAAGTGCAAACAGATGGCTGCAAGGGCTGACAAAGGTCAGTGTAGTTACCTGACAGTATTTGCTTCTTTAGGTAAGGTGAACTAGTGAGTGGTCCTGCTGCTGTAGGGGGCAAAAAAGGGGAACAAAGGAAGCCAATGTGATATTGCTGACAGTCATGGAATTAAATATGGGTGGAACAAGATGATTGGCAGTGGGTGGCTCTGGGAACTGCAAATACAATGGGGATGTTGAAGGAGGGATGGCAACATGGATAGCACAGGTGTTTGTGTGTGTGGGCAGAAGAAAAAAGAGAGGGGCAGAGATTCTGCAAACTAGATGCAGCGCTACTACTACTTTCAAGTTTTCTCTCCCTTCACTTGTTACAAACAAGATTCTAAATATCGCACAACCATGTTTAAATAATGCTGTACTGAACATTATAGGTAGCAGCCAGCAATGTGGTATCAGATATCATTGAAGCATTTAAAGCTTTGCGAAACACAGAAACTCATGTTTCTAGCTGGTGAAGTTACCATGGATGAACAAAGTAAAGAAATCCAAAGAGGTCAAACTTTGTCTGAAAAAAAAGCAAAAAGAAAGAACTACCCACACAGTTTTTACTGACAGGCGATGTCTGTTAAGTGCAGAGTAGAAACACTACAGCAAAGAAAGTTGAACGCTGAAGAACACCGGGAACTTTCTCTGCTCTGCTTTAAACAGACACAGTACACTCTACAGCACATTTACACAGCCTCTTACCATGTGATCAAGCAGTACATCCCAGTGTGAGCTCATTGTGAGTATCTGGCTGACAGATCCACAGCTCAGCTCCTCAGTAAACTGTATCACCACCTTTTCTCCAGTAGCAGCAGCAGACATCCTGCCACTGGTAAGCTCGAAGATTAGATTAAGGTCTGTGTTAACTGGCAGCCCAGCTCCAACTGATGTAATGGCCTGGACAGCATTTGTGAATGTGCTGCCTTAACAGAGACAGGCAAAAACCTTTAGTCTTAAGGTTTGTGGACTGCACAGAGTCGCTCAACCAGGACTCTCAACTGAGTCTGGGCTGACCTCTGAATCAATAGGCCAGTAGGAGAGATGGTGTCCTCTAGCCTCCAGAGAGTAAATGGAGCCAATGGCTACTCTCACTGCTAATCTTATCTCTACTGTGCACACATAAACATACCGTGTGCTATCTGTAATAAATCACCCCCAACAAACAGAGTCTCTATGGTGAGAAGTAACAATGCAGCATATTATTAATAATGATAATGTTGCTAAAACCTGGAGCAGGAAAATTACCTTCTCCTATCACCAGAGCTTCTTTCAGCTCTGCCGCTGTGGCTGGCCACCTTACTGTGAATGTTGTCATTTACATATTTTACACAAGATTGAAATGGCAAAATGCTCCAGCCCAGCTGTTCCTATGTGCATATTGGTACTGATGAAGTGAATTAGCTGGCTGAATCTGACAGCAGAGACTCCAGGTCCCATAATGAGAGAGCTGAGACTAAATCAGTTGTGGCTGTTTGTTGGCCAGTGCTGTTGTAGAGCAGTTGGCGTTTCTCTTATCTGCCTTTAAATGGCAAACAACTCAATGCCGACCCCCCCTTCCCTTTGTATGGCTGTCCTTTTTATTTGTGTGTATGCGCATGCGTCTGTGTTCAGCTGACAGATGCAGTAAAATTGAGCACACTGCCACAGTAGCAACTCAAGTGTGTTCTTGTGTTTACGAGGAAAAAAAAGCACCCATTTGTTTCTCTTCCCTGCTTTTCACGCCACTCTATCAGCCCAGTATATGCACACACCGGAAATCAGCCTGAAAAAAAGAGAAGTAACATTTGACAACACACATAAAAGAATAAGAATGTGATAGAGGTAAACACAGCTAATCTGAGATTACATTCCAATTTCACAGACTGAAAGTCCTTACTTTCAAGCCTTCAGGAGGTGAATTTACAGTCAACAGCATAATCAGTTAGTATATAGGATTGCTTCTTTAAAACCTGCAAATACAGGATTGCCTATTTTTTCAGTGTTTTCACACTTCTTACCAAAGGTGCCACATTCTACTTAACCCTTTAAATTCTGGGTTGTTTTGCAAAGTTTTTAGTCCCTTTAATTATAGCTTAACCACATTTTTCCATCTAGGCATACCATATTGTTATTAGGGAAAGAAAGCAAGCTGACAGTACTTTGGTGGCTCCTAAGTTGTATTATCATCATTTAACGACTATTTTATGTCCCTAAAATAATTATACTACAATGGCATAATAATGCAATGCATCCTTTCAAGTACTGGGATTTTTTAATGCTTAAGAATATTAATATATTAGAATTTATAAACATGAAAAAATTAAATAACCTAAACATAAGAAAACATAACTTGAGCAAAATATTCAACATTTGAAACAGTGATACAGTCATTCATTTCTGAACTATCAATATACTGTCAATCCAGTTTTTGACACTTCTCTGTTGTCCCTGTGTATAAACAAACTCGACACAATGGGTAATTTACTTGAAAGGGTTCTCCTTTCTTATTCAGCTTAAAGCTGCAATGTATCCAGACCAGAGCTGTGGGGTGCAGCTTTACAGCCAAGAACTTGCTGCTTGGAGAAACACTTATTGGGCCAGCTACACACTGCAATAACAGTCTTACAAGTTTACAGCAAGTTACATTATATGACATGAATCTAATAAACTTGGGTAGCACCTAACTTGGGTACGACATAAAGTTTGCTGTGTACAGATAGCACAATGAAAGCACAAACTGAATCGCAGCCTTTAACGTATGTGACTCAATGTCAGTGCGCAAGACTAAAGCGCCATCAGCATCCTCACCGCTACTCTAGAGCAAGATAAATATTGGCAAGACAATTTTTTTTTGTACTTTATCTTCATCCCACATTCTTTTAATGCATTTTGCCTCCATGGCAAGCTACAAATCATCTGTTTCTTTGGATTTAGCACCAGTGTTGTGCTTATCAGCAAGTCATTTCATACTGCATTTCTGTTGGTTGGTTAGTTGACGTAGGTTGCATCAGCAGTCACACCGTGAGATGGCCATCTCAAATTTCTGACACTATCTAAATTTTATTGCAAGATATCTTTGGTTGCAAGACTGTGACAACAACCATCCTTGAGCCTGTCCAACTGTTAAGGACCAAGACCAAAGATATTGACATGTTTCACTCAGAATAGTTATCCTTCATTTGAGACAGACAAAAATCACACAGTGTGTAGATGGCCTTGGGTTCCTGAAACATGTTACCTTTCCTTCACCTTGTTTACCGTCACTTCTGCTGTGTGATTTTGTGTGTTTGTGTGTATGTATGTGTGCCTGCCTGCTGGTAGGAACTGCTTGAGCCTCATCAATGACCAACTAACTTCTGAGTTGTGATAAAAAACTACAGAGTACAGCGGGTAAGACCCGGAGAACAAACTTCAGTGTCACTAAAACGCATGAAACTCAGGTGCTGATGATGATCAAATAATATTACTTGAATATATACTTGTGAAAGTTAAAGCTTGCACCTGCTCAATGCACATTACTGTGCAGTGCTCTGTTCTTGATTGTTTCTTGTAGAGCAGAGAATAAAAGGACAGAAGAATCAAAACATGTCTCAGAATAGTATATAATGTTTGATGTAGACATTGTGAACAAATGCTTAGATGCTATGCCCAAGTCTTATTGTTGCAGCAAAAACACCTGCTGCTTAATTGTAGCATTAGGTTGGCTGAAAAGTTGTTGACATCCTTAGGTAAACAAATGTGACTGTAAGCACAACAAACAATATGGATGTTAGCAAAAATACAATATAAACACCACTTAAGATTTAACACGTAAAGGGATCACTACATTGGTTAAACAACAGAGGCCCAGAGCAAGAACTGGAAAAAGACAACATCAGCTGTCTTTGAACATATGACCACAACTGCTCACAGCATCATCTGGGAGGGGAACAAAGGTCAAAAACTGAAGCCAATGGATGATTAGAGAATAGGGTATTCACATCAGACCACAGAGACCATCTTTGAATGGCTACCAATCTCCTCAAACATACCATCAACAGTTCAAAGGACAAAAATTCCAGTCCTGCGCAGTATGCCTTCACAAGCACACACATTTACACAATACACACTCTTGCACTTTGACGCACAGACACACACATCTTAATGAGTTTTCATGTGAGAGTTGGAAGCAGTCGAAGCGGTAGCAAAGTTAATCAGAAGACATGGCTGCGTTTTGCATGTTGTTGTGCCAGGAGCCATGGAGACAAGACAGAAATAGATACGAGGCGCTTAGGAAAAGAAAACATTAGCAGAGCTGAGAAATCGAAGCTTGATGTATGCACGGACATGACATGCCTACACCGAAGAGAATGCTTGGTTACATAAGGACAATGTATATTCAGACTTCCCTGTGCTGTATTGTGTCCCTGAAGCACAGCCCCCTCCCTGCCTCAATCACTCGTATATTCAGGGCATAGTGGTTCTGCTCCCATTCACTGACTTCTGTGTAGGAGTCAAATTAGAATGAGCCGATCCAGTGTGGCGGTTCTGCGGAGACTTGAGTGGAGAAAAGAGCAGAGGAAGAAGATGCGCAAGGAAAGATGGAGGAGAGGCAAAAAGAGGAGGGGGACTTATGGTAAAGAGTAGGAAAAGTGGGCTAAGTTAATGGATGGAGGATATTACATGGAGGGGATAATGAGAGGGAGGGACAGCTTAATGAGGGGGTTGATAGAGACTGGGTAGGAAAGCTATCGGGTTATATGGAGCAAAAGCTCTATTACAGAGGGGAGTTGGGGACATCATAATCCCTGTGGCCTTATAAGTAATTACTATGTGATTGAGAGAGAGAATGGTAAGACCTATCTACTGTCAGCAGAATGTGAATTAACTCCCTAACGGTTCTTTTACTGCACCATGCTTTTATGTGTGTGTGTTAGCTGTGCTTTTGCCTTTTTAGATTTGGGTGGCTGACTTTCAGAATGAGAATATTCATGCATAGTGAGGGTGCTACTTCAGGGTTAGGAGGTATGTTTATAGTAAATTTCAACTGTGTATTTACCTCTAATGTGTGAATCATAGTCTTGCAGGGGGTCTGGACAGTGTATTCTGAAGACTGGCTGGCTTTTCGCTACCTGCTCTACGATGAATAACCAGGCCGTAGCCCTTGAGTCTGGTATGAAAACAAATACTATTATTTTATGTTACTGTGGCTAACTATTTCCAACACTGCATGCTAGTACTTTAGCACACAGTCTGTAGTACCAAATATTACCACATATTGGTTTAGAATATTAACTCTTAAAGCTACAGGAATTTTTGCATGCTGCTGTGTTAGCATTTAGCACGAGCCTTCAACCTTTTTCAGAACCACAATCCCAGTCCTTTATCCAAGTCCTTTATTCCACTTAAAATAAAATGAAGGCTAACTGCCCCTGAATATAACTGCTGTTCAAAATTCTGTTGATATAAAAAGACCAAAACATATAACTAAAAGAGTGAGACAGAAAGTCGACAAACATGGTTAAATGTTATTTTAAAAAAATCTATTAACAAAAAACCCCTCTTGCAGACAGAGATAAATGAAAAGAGCTTGCTTGACCCTCCAATTGTAAATATTTAGCCTTTCAAACAAAAGACGTAACTGAAGTGGCTGTCTGGACAGACCACCTAGTTTCTTTTACTTCTTTAACTTGTGCATTTCCCAAGTTTTCTTTTTATTTTGATAATCTGTTGTAAAAGACTCTGGCATGGTCTATTTATCAGTGTTCTTCTCCAGCAGGACCGGCTATATTTTTTAATCAGCTTTGCATCTAAGATCGGCAGCTTGATGGTGGTATACATATTTTTATCTGCACTTCTTCTTCACCAGCTATGTGGTGTCTTTTGAAAGTTATTAATATGACTTTTTAACATTTGGGTCTCTGAGATATAAGGCATGCATTCCTGCAGATCCTTCTTAAAAAGCAGCAAGTAGGTTTTGTTTCCTGAATGTAGCGCTCAGCTTGTTATTATCTGGCTCACTGGCCTCCCCTTTTAACTGTTGATGTATGATAGTTTAAGTCAGGTTGGCATTTGTTAGTGCAGACTAATTTAGCTTCTCTGGTTTTTTTCTTATGAGTTATCCTTCACTTCATTCAATATATCATTTGAAAAAACACTGTTGTCTTTTTCTCTACACCAATACTCTTGTACTTCTTTCTTTAAGGCAACAACCTCCATACATTGTTTTCAATTTCTTTGTTGTTTTTTTTAATAAGAGCATCCTCTGATGTAGACAACTTTCAAACCAGATCCTTCTCTTTTTTCTAGAGGTCCTATTTTCTTCCCCAGCTCTTCAGTCTTTATCTACAGGCTTTTGCACTTCAAGAGACTTTTAATTCTTGCAGCCTGCCATATTCCTTCTTCAAGGGCTTTTTCTTCTTCTGTTAGTGTTTTTTTCTGAATCCTTCACTACTCATTTGTGCTCTTGTGCTCTTCTACCTCACTGAAGAGTTTCTTTATTTTCTCCATCTCACACTTGTATTTTTTGTCTACTTTTGTAATACCATGTCTTTTTTCTGTTTTTCTGCTTGCTGGGCACCTGCTCCAGTGCCAGACATTCATCAAACTTTTGTGAGACTTTTCTAATGGACTAAAATTGATCTGTCAGTTCAGTATTTTTTCGTTTAGTTATGTTCATGTTTTCTAACAATCAGTTGGTTTCTTTTGGAGAAATGCCTGAATCTTTTGTATTTGTATGTATTCTGAGTGTTTTTTTCAACTCTTTCTCGAGAGCTTGCATTTCCTTGATGCTAAACAAATGAGCTTTATGCAAGTAGCAGCAGTGATTTTCCAAATCCCCACTGAGCTACCCATCGTCACACTTGCATACTGGTATTGAATATAGAGGTGATTTTAGTTTTTCCACTTCTGACATATTTCACACTGCTCTCACAGGTTTGTTACAATAGTTATCTTGTTAGTTACAAAATTTAACTCAATCAAATTATTTTGGCCATTACTTTTGTTATGTACATCTTTAGTTCTTTTCCAAGGTATTCAGCCTTTTTTCAAAAATTTTCCTTTTTTGAAACAACAGATGAGACCAAAGAAAAGGTCTTAGATTATTAGAAAAAAATGTCAAACAGATATGTGGTTTATTTTATATTAAAGGGCTATTTTTTTATTATAGGGTAATTTATTTTATTGCTAATTAGATTAATAACAAGTAATCCTTATATTTGTAATGCTTCCATAAACCTAATTGTTCAGATAAGTTAATGCAGTAAACAAAACACCATACTGTACTGTTGCAAAAAATACACCATACTGTACTGCTCCTATTGATACTACTAATAATAGCAAGTCTATATCTATTTTGCATTGTGTCTGAAAAAAAGCTCACCTTACTCCACTGCAAGCAATAAGCAAACTGCCTCCAACCTCATCCTGTTCATACACAGCCCTAAGATGAGAGTGTGGACGTCTTATGCTGCAACAGAGTGACTCTATCTCCTTGGGGCTTTAGCATGACTTTTTTCATATTTTGAATGTTAATGACCAATATTTTGGTGAAATGATATATTACATATATTGCATTACTGAAATGATTTCCTATGTTGCTTTAATTTTTTTCCTACTCACCTTCTGCAAAAATTCAGCAAGTGTAAACCAAAGATCAACAGTAATGTAGAACAGTTTCAGGATGATGTAAGGAGAGGTTGCAGTTGAGTAAACTCGCCTCTCTCAGCTGGAACTGAGCCAGCTGATGGCATTATTATGACTGAACATGTCTAGTGTTTGATTTCAGAATAGTGTTTTACTGTGTCTGAATGCTACAGGCTAAGTTGACTTCACATAAAGTCTGACAGTGCAATGTTCCTCTTGTCAATTTGTAACCATGGCAATAACACACTTCTGCACAGAGCTGTGCTACGGAAAGTTGACAGAAACACAAGAGTAAAGTCCCAATTTCACTTTCTTCCATAGTGATGTGAAATAATGTAAATATAGTTTAAATTCATTTAAGAAGTACACTTTGTTCAATAAGTATACAATAAATAATAGACAATTTTTGTTTTCTACTAAAAAGCAGTATAGCAAAATCTGTGCCATCAACTGTCATCAAGTTTTGACTGTGGAGTATTGCTGCCAATCCAAATTTGAAAGTCACCTTACTTAACAGGAAGAGATGGCCAAACATTCCAGCACTGACTGATGTAACCTTTAGATTTTTCCTAACTTTGACAGGTAGGAGCTCTATCTTGTTTGTCATAGGAGCACGTAAGCAGGCTAACATTACTGAGACCAGCGTTGGAACCACATTGATTAAACATAACTGCTGCCCATTATTGCAACTGACAGTTATTTAGTTTTACAAGTGTGCAAAGAAGGAGGAATTCAGTGTTTACTTAAATAAGAAAGGATGAAGACAGGATACAAACACAAGAAGGGGGGAATGGAAATTGTAGCAGGTGGAGGGAAGCTCTTCAACTAGAAAAAAAAAAACGACTCAACTTTACCCTCAGGTTGGACCATAACAAAAGGCATGACTTCTGCCATTCCACATGAGGAAACTGCTGTAATGCTTTTAAATGTTTTTCTTTTGTTTGGGTCAGATAAGTAGAAAGCTAATACTAAAGCTCTGAGATTTAAATAACATATAACCTATATCTGCAGCAACTAGATAGCTGTGTGGCTAGGCGACTGCACGGGGCAACATGGAGTATTTGATCGTTGATCGGATTCGTTAGAAGCACCATATCACAGAAGCTGTGGGGCACCTTTACAAGAATTTTAATGTCAAACGCCAATCAGGACCCAGTGGAGACTGCTGGTGGAAGCAGAGCAGAATGGACATCAGAACCAAAACCAAAACACTGGCAAGACATACAGGTTCCCCAGCCTCAATAAGATGGTGGTGAAAGTACAGAGTAGGACTTTGACGGAGGAGGAAAAAAGATAGTGAACAAGGTTTTCTGCCAGAAAAACTGTGGACAGCCCCCTCTAGGATGGAGGTGAGATGGTTCTCTGAGCGAAGGGGCTTATGTATTTCAGGGCTTTGTTTGCAACTGGTTGAAAAATGGAGCTTGAGATAAACAGGCAGTTTTTTGGGGGTGTAAGGCACTACACTGTGAAGAGTACTGGTGAGGAGGTAGCTGAGGCAAAAGTACGTTGAAATAAAAATAAATTGGCATATGTTAAAAAAAAAAAATAAACAGCAATATTTTGAGCTAGGTTTGTCTGTCAACCTAAGTTCCAACCCTTACCTATGGTCATGACTTCTGGGTAGCACCCAAAGACGAGACAAGAATACTAGCAATACAATGAGTTTTCTCCATATGTTGGCTGGGCTTAGCATTAGCAATAGGGTGAGGATTTAAGATATTTAAAGGGATCTCGGAGTGGAGTCACTGCTCCCTTGTGTCGAGAGGAGTGGGTTTAAGTTGTTGAGATAACAACTAGATTTGATGGAGGTCAAAGTACAGGTCCTTTGGTTGTTTTCTGGGCACGATCAATTGCAAGGAAGGCCTGTGTGTAAACCCTGAACTCACTGGAGAGCATACACATTGCATTTTGCCAAGGTAACATCATGGCATCCCCAGGGGAAGTGACTTAAATAAGCCATGTGGATCTTTCTCAGGCCATTATCAGCATTATTGTTATATTTTCACTACAAAGTGATTGATACCATGTTTTGTTGTTTGCACAATAAAAGGCTGCAAATTAATGTGTCATTAGTATCAAAATCTCTATAAAATGGTAATCCGCCCAACTGTAAATTCATGTTCCCTATTACAAGGGGTTGCATGTTTGCCATTTAAGAGTTTTGGCTTTACCAAATTTTATTAACATAATAATCTAATAGTAGAAACAGTTGTTTATGTTGTGCAAAGGTGGGGACCATGTTTGTCATGTCATCATTTGGAGTTTATGATGACACTGGTCAGTTCAAAAAGGTTTACCTATTTTGTTGTGCAACTGTAAGTAAAGACAAAAATTTCAAACATGGGATCAAAGTGTGGAAGTAGAAGACTGACAATCTCCGTCAGGGCAAAGAATGAGAAAGAAATGTCATTCTTCCTCCTGCACATCCATCTGTGCACAGGTTGACTGCAAACAGTCAAGTGTGGTGAATACTGAGTGAGTGACCTTTCAGATAAGAACTGGATGTTCTTTATAATCACTGTCTTTATTGTCATGAGGACTGCAACAACAGACCCATCATCACCAATCATCATTTCATGGGCAGTGGAAGTAGTCTAAAACTGGCACTGTCGTTAGCAAACCAACCAAACCAACTCTCGCCCCAAAGCCAAAACTTCCAAACAGAAGCTTGAGAAAAACTTTTACTAATATACAAACTGCATCTAGAGGTTTCAAATATAAAATAAAAACCCTCCAACTTGACCAATGACCAGTGACCAATTCAAATGGTCAATGAGGAGGGTTTAGTAGAGTTCTATCTATCTATCTATCTATCTATCTATCTATCTATCTATCTATCTATCTATGTGTGTGTGTGTGTGTGTGTGTGTGTGTGTGTGTATCCTTGTTGTTATTGCAACCTCTGTACATAAAAAAATCACTGTTCTTCACTTTGTGTCCCAGAAAACAATGTGTGTTTTTTTTTATCAAGGAGAGATGGATGAGTTGTTGACTTACAGAGTTTACTTGATATACTTTCCAGCCAAAAAATTTAATTCCTAATGTCTGTCTTGCCTTTCACAATGCATAGTCAGTAAGATTATGCCATCCACCAGATTGAAGAGTCGGTGGAGGCAATTTTACATTTAAAAGTAGAAACTCAGTGGAAACCCATTACAAAAATTATAGATTTAAACAAGGCTTCTTCTGTTCTTTGATAAATTGGTCAGAATTTTAAATAATTTGAGCTTTTGGAGTTTTTTATAATATAGGTGCTACATGGCACTATCGAGTCTGAAGGGTTAAGAAATATCTTACAGGTCCACCCTTTAAGTTTGTCATGTCTTAATTTCTATAAAAAAGCAAGGGGAAAAAAAGCTTTTAAAATGGTGCCAGCTCCTATCATTGACCTAAATGAGCTGTTTCATAGTTTACAAATGAAACATCACTTTTGTGTGCGCATGTGAATGTTAGCAGATTAAGACTCAAACAGGCAGATGCTTATTATTAAGACTCAAACAGGCATCTGTTTAAACCTATAGTCTTTTCATATTATATCAGCTGGTTATGGCTAGCATATCAGAAAGTGTGGCAATACAGAAAAGCCCTAAAGGACCTAGGCTTTGTGTACTGCAGACATATTCTTATATGCTTATATGCTCATATGCTTTGATTTATATAGTGAGACATTTGATGTTATGGGAGCAGATTGCATATCTTCTGTCACCACAAATCCTCATCAGTGGCAAGCATTTGCAATCAATTGCTGAAGCGCATACTCAAGTAACTACCCCTCATACATTATAGATACACAGAGACTTACCTATAACTTAAGGCAGCATTTCTCTGACAACATATGTCAAAACAATAACATCAGTGATTGAAAAGACAGTTGGGACTGTGAAAGCACTGCTGCCGGAAGCATATGTCAGCAACACGGCAGGAAATAAGGAAACTTAAAAAAAAAAAAAACTCACCACAGCCAGGTCATTGAGATGTATGCATGTAAAGAACTCTTTGGCTTCAGTCTAAAAGCCACATGCACCCCCACACATACACACATAGCAGGTTTGAATCTTAATACTGAAAGGTGATGCAAGTGTGCATATACTCTGAGGGATATGCCACTAAACCTGATTGATTATGTGGCCCTTGATAGGAGCTTTGCTCAACACATAACACACCTGCCAGCTAGTGGGACATCTGTTGCACTCAATTACATCACTGCGTGAATAGCTAGAGAAAGACAGGGAGCGCCTTTTCACACTATTTCTGTGCTTCCAACTCACTGAGAACCTGTTTGCATTTGCACATTTTGAGTGGGAGCACTTCTTCGCCTCTACATTAAGTCACTTATCCAATAACACCTAAACGGGACCAGTTGAAGTGTTATAAAAAACCCCGATCTCTTTGTCATGCATGTATTTATTCATTCTGGTGTTTTTTGTTTGTTTGTTTGTTGTTTATTTATTGCCCCTAACTGAAGTCAAGTCCATATGGTCTGTTTTGGTCCTTTTGTCAAAAATACCTTTATCTGCCCATGTCCGTGAGGGTGACCAAACAAACCAAATTCATAATGTGTACTTTACATACTCCAGATAACAAATTCTGCATATTGGTGCAACTATCTTGTATCAATGCACTGTATTCTCGTGAGTGATGGAAAAATCAATAAACTTGAGTATTGTAATGTTTTTTTTGTTTTTTTTAAAAAAAAAAAAGTATGACCATGTCAATGTTATCTTGGCAAACAAGCCCATAGACCTAATGTGCTTAAAAGAAAACAATGTGTGCCCCTTCCTACCAGCATGTGATTTCTACGCTTTGCAGAAAACAAAGCAAGAACGACTAAATTGCATTGCTACTGTAATTTGTTCCAGCTTACATTTTTTTTTACAATCCCTATGGTGCTAGCTTCAGAACTATGAAGACATTGTTCAAAACTCTAGATACAAAACTCACAACAGATGATCAACATTTTTCAAAATGCTAACACTTCTTTCCAGTTGCTTGGATACTATAAACATAAACCAAAGATCGTTTTTTAATTAAACTTAGACCACTAATTAAAATGACACAGCTTAATATTAAAGTATTACCATTTAAAAATGCATTTCACACATTGCATTTTAAGATTACTGTGTACTCAATCCATTACAATATTCGAATCTAAACTATCATCTCATACAACTGCTCACTGTTTTTTTACTTTTAAAGTATAGTTGTAGGCCATAAAAACTGAAGAACAATATCCCATTTTCACATCATGAAACTTTAATGATAACAAGATCCACTGATACCAATTTGTTACAGATGATTAATTTTTAACTTGTGCTACATGTATAAATGACTGGTATCCACAGCAATGGAGTGAAACTGTAACATGGAAAAGGAAGGTGGTCACTATAGAGTTCAAGCAGAAGGAGGAAAATGAAGAAAAGGAGGAAGACATAGCTAACTGTCGCTTACATTCAAAGGGATGTTGTGATTTACAGCATTTTATTTCCAGTTTTGGGCAGTACTGATGCTACAAGTAGCAAAATTACTAACTTAAAGCTGATTAATTGACCAAAAGCTACACAAAAGCCAGAAGCTGTTTTTCTCAGGAACAGCTTTGAAGTGCAATGGACATTCTTTTCTGCAGAAGTCTGGATAAATCTATGGGTAATAAAACAAAGGATAAGTAATGTGAATGACACCAGCTCCACACCATGGGATGTGGAAAAGGCAAGCATTTCCGTATGACATCACAAACTAATCTGGAAATTTATTATGCCAGAGATGGATAGATTAACAGTGAGACATCTTAGGCAGCTCACTGACTATTCATTTCTTGTTTCAGTGCCACATGATTGTTCACCATGGCCCCACCCCTTAACTAGCAAGCTATTTTTGCCATTTTCTCATGGCTTAGTTTGTTCCATTTTCTCTGGGGATAGCTTAAGAGTAGTGAAACTTTATTTTGATGTAAGATAACTTAGAGTAACTGTAGAGATTTGTGTAATCATTTCACTGCTTCTGTGGTTTTCTGTATTCTGGTCCTTTAACAGTGACATTATGTGCAGCACAATAATGAAACATGTATCACATATTTTGTTACACAGTATGTAATGGTTGTACAAACAATTGAACAGTGACACTGTGAGTATCCTGTATGTGAGTGATCAGAAGAAATGTTCCAATGGTATTTAATGATAAAATTTGTTGTTTGAAACAATGATTCTGTGAGTGTAAGATTTCCCTCAAGACATGAATGCACAATGCAATGTTTTGAATATTGCCTGGTTGCAAGTGGTAAATGTTTTGAGTTGTCTAATTACCACTTCCTACCAGTGTATTAAGTGTCTGTGTTTAACCCCATCTCTAGCATTCCATTCTTTACTTTCTCATGTATCGCGGTTGTTTGTGACCAGTTTTTCTGTCATTTTGATCCCTGTGTTTGCCTCAAAAAATTGATGCTTCTGCCTGGACTGAAATGTGCAATTATTGTTTGTTGATTTTACCACTCTGTGTAGATTTTTTTTTAAGTCTCCAAAGTGGGCCCACTCTAACCCTAACCCTAAAGGGTATTTAGTAAATACCATGTATCTTATCTTATTAGTTCGGAAAATGGCACATAGATAGAAACCCAGACAAAACAGTCACAACAAGCAGATGTTGTTTTAAGTGGTGGTGAAATATGTTATAATCAGGAAAAAAAACTGTACATCAGTGTTACTATACAATCCTTTTTCTTTCTTTTTTTTTAAACAAACACATCTAAATGAAGCATCAAATGTGTGGAATTATGGAACAGAAGTGTATGAATTGTGTGAAGGGGCACTGCACACTGCATTTATCAGTAAATGATTAAAGATTTACTTTGTACTGATATTGCAATACTGTCTGCATATTTATTGGATCTCTCTCCCAGTTGTTTTTCAAGCAGCTTGGTCAGGAGACCTTGGCACAACTTTTTTAAAACAGGAGGTATTGTGATATTTATTTTAATTATTTATTTAAAATAATTAAAAAAAGGTTTAAAGCTGTTTAAGTTTGGTATACAACTAGCATACCAAAATCCCACAAATAAAAAGATCCCAAAAAGAAACCATGAGCTGAGTAAACATTTAGTTTTGGAATAGTAAGTAATGTGATCACAAGGTACAAGGTACTTGTGTGTGCCTCTTGTGTGTGTGCAAGTGTGTGTGTGTGTGAGAGGTGTTTTTGTGTGTGGTAATGTGTTTGTTTGTTTGTTTTTACACCAGTACAAGGTGTTGGTACAGTTTGCCCAGGACATGACACATTTCACCCAATCTGTGCTGTGATATCTGTGTTACAGAGAACGCTATCATCAACTTACTCACTTTCTTCTCACCAGCTCTGCGTGCCATAACAGTACTCTCATTAATTACATGTTTTGAAATATTAATCGAAATCAGTTCAATAAAATAAGTATAACCCTCAACTAATTGATGTTATGGATATGAGCCCAGTTGCTAAAAATCAGCATGATTGTATTATATACAAATACTTTCCATTTAACAGCCAAGCAGTTTCATTATGATGATGAATCGCAATAATGGATGTTTAAGATGCTTAAAGGAGGAAGGTCTTGCCTGACATTAGGCTGTAATGAACCCCACAGGACCTGGGGGCTAGGCTGGGCAGGGATGAAAGCAGGACCTTGGGCACAGAGCTGGAACTGTAAAAGCTCAGAGGTTGTTGTTGGCTTAGAGGCGGTTGGAGGAGGTCAAGGGAGCAGTAAAGCCCCAAGATGGGAGCCATACAGCAGGCGGTAAGAGGGGGGAGTGAAGAGTCTCCATCCACTTGAAAAAGCCTGAGGCTGCTGCAGCATTGGAAGGATTTCCCTGAAGTCAGAGTAAAACAAGCCCTAATACTGACCTTCAGCCAAGGACACAGGCACCCCAGACCTGTAGACACCGCCTCCACACATTCCTCATGGCCAAGAGTGGGAGGAGAACAGAGAGACAGAGTGACAGAAACGTAGCAAGAGAGAGAGGGATGAGGAGAGATAGAGTAAGAGGGAGTGAGGGAGGGCTGTAGTGGAAAATATAACACTTTGTTTCCTGCACGAATGCACAGCAGTGCAACCTGCCGTCTTACCCTCCCCCTAACTTATACACCAAGAGGCAAAGTCAAAGAGAAAGACTCCAGAGCAAAGTCACAGTAATCTTAAAAGTCAAGTGGTATATAAAGGGCTGTAGAGACTAAAATTAAACCAGTCCAACTTGTAGACCCATGCACACACACATCTGGCCTGCAAAATATACCATTAACCATTAAGAACACAAGAATAAAGAAAAGCAGTGGTCATGTGGAAGAACCATCTGATGTTTGATGTAATGTCTGAAAGAAAGACCGACAAACTTTGTATAAATTTTAGGGCACAGTTTTCTCTTATTTCTCAATTTTTATGGTTGTTTTTGGAACTATAGGAAAATCCAGGCTTGAGGCCATTCCTACACTTAAGAATGCAGTTCATTAAACGTTTAAGTGCTCTGAGCCATTGAGTAACTACAATGACTGACCTGACTGATGTGCTAAGTAGTACGTCTAAAGTCTGAGACAATTTTATCACATGAACACTCTATTGGTTTATTTTTCAATTAACTTCATAATGTTAATTAAACTTGACCATAATTCTAAAAATACACATACAAACTTTATCATGCAATAAACACATGTGACTAGAACATCGACAAGCTGCCTCATTGATCACCAGCTGTTTACCTTCCAGGGTAGAACACCTGCCTAGATGAAGATTGGTTCCTATTTATAAAATCACCTTTTGAATGGCTATTACATTTGAAATACTGTGTTTTGTTTCTGCTTTTGCAAAAATAAATAGTCTGGACATTTTACAATATAACCAGACAATTTTTGCTGGAATGTTATCTAGCAGTGGATTACTAGTCAGCTTCATTAGTAAGTTGAGACTGTATGTGCCTGCGTCTTAATTTGTTTGTGGTCTGGTAGAGGCAGTCTTTGTACATGCTTTCTTGTTAAGACTGCATTTTAAAATGGTTTCTACAACAAATCACAATTGTCAGCTCACGAAAACCTTTTCCAACAGTGTGTTGAATTGAGTTGAAAGTTGGCACTTAAAATACAAATTTATGTCCAATAATATTAATCGGGCTGAATGGCCCATGGGTGGGCCATTAAAAATCGTCACAACATGGTTAATGTTAACAGTCATTTTTAATCTATTAACTTTGTTTACATTATTTATTTTTTTTTTTTTTCAGTCCAGCAAATATCTAGTAAAAAAAAAAAAAAAAAAAATTAAAAAACAACAAAACAAACAAAACAAACAAAACAAAACAAAAAAACTGTCTTGGTTAAGGTTTCTGTTACTTACTTGTAGACTAGCCAGTCACTCTATCACACATTAACCCTAGGGCCTGGCTAACAAGCTTTGGCCTGCACTGCTCCCCAGCCTCATTAAGGACACCCTAACCGCGGCAGGACAACACCTGAGACTAATAATAAACTCTACCTACCTACTATCAAGCATGCAACCACCCAGCTAAGACACACACTCTTTTTTCTGCTTATTCAATGAAGACAGTGTATGAAGGTTGAGATGAGTATCTGGAGAGGAGGTCAGGAGGACATGAATAAGACAATTTTTAATCCTAGGTTCTGTATCAGTTAGGGAAGGAATTGACTATGAGGCAAACATTTTTACGAGCCCCTGCATTTTCAATGACAACCCCTTCTCATAGCTAAATATCTTTTCCCCTCAAAAAAAGCAGGTCTGATTTACTTTGTCCTCTTCTATTTGTATCTGTGGTCTTTATTTACACAGCAATGATCATCTGTTATAGCTTATGTGGTTAGTCTGGCTGTGAAAAAGGACCTTAGAGCCTACCAAGAGCTCCAGTGGCTCTGAGGAAACACCACTCCTGAGATAAGCTAAGCTATATCGACTGCAGGAGACTATTCACAGAGCACAGTATGTTAATCTTTCCAACTTTTTCAGGGGATCAGGCTAAGCAGCCTTGGAGATGTTAAAAATGAGCCTGGCATTCGAAATGACATATACTTCAGAGGTAATGTGTTTGGTAGTTAAGGTGGCGACAGTGACTTATTCCCGATATGTCTCAGTGAGCCAAAGCATCTTACCGCACTGCAAATGGACCATCTGGACCACTTGTTATAACCCTCAAGCAGTATGACTTGACCATAATTTTTTAAAGGGATTTTATGTCTGTATGAAGAAAAGGGAATTTGCTCATTAAGGTTGGAAGAGATGAAGAAGTACATAGTTATAAACAGACTAATGAACAAAATTGAATGAACTTTTAGAATCTGAAAAGACAGAAATTGAAATCGGCCAGGAAGCTCTGAGACGAGCTGTGAGGAAGTGGTCCTAGCGACTTTATCTCCCTGTGTAGAAAAATTGCAGTGGTTTAAAAAGTCATTTAAAATTCTGAGAGCCCAGTTGTGAAATATAGACCTGTGCAGGTATTTTGGAGCTGACTTTTTTTCCGTTCCTACTCTGCTTCCCTGAAAGTCTTCTGGCATGTGTGAGAGGTAATTGCTTTCATTCTGCCTAGCTCCAATTGTGTGCCATCTAATATTAGTATTTGTATTAATTATGTTAAATTACCTGTCAGTGCACTTAATTAGCATTGTTAATGTTGTGTGGCATAAGCACTGAGTGGTCCCTAAAAAATGAGACAAAATGACTAAATACCTCAGATCCAACTTCATAGTCAGTTGTCAAAAAGACTTAATTACACTAATTAATAAACTTTGGGGGAGAGATTCATTTAACAAAGACAGAGCAAGACACAAGTCTAAATCAGCTGGTGAAATATCTTCATTGTCTGGCCTGAGAGGATGTCTCATTAGCATCTCATTTTTTGCCAACTTGCCCATCCCTGTAGTGGGTCACAGACGTTGGCAGAGGGACAGTGGACCAGCTAAGTCTCGAATGTTAGAGTTCTTTAATAAGAATGCTCAGAGGTCTAAGGACCGATATCTGCCTACTATTTCAGAGTTATTGCCAGGTAAAAGTAAAGTCTCAAGCTCTCAAAGCAGAATTGTGAGCCATAAATCAAGCAAACCAGTATGCAAAGCATTCAGTTGCCACCTTGTGATATTAAGGGAGCGATAAAGACTCTCAACAGACAAGAGGTGACACTGAAGATCATCTACAACAATAGCTTATTTGGATGTATCACAGTGTATTAAACCATTTTTCTCTAAATAATTATTATACATAATTTAATCTATGATTACTTTTGTCATATTTTACTGTTTCTATAATGATAATATTTTACATATGTAACTATAGCTTCAACATCCAGATTTCTTGGAGGTTGAATCCCCAGCTTTTCTGGCACCACCAGCATTTTCATTTTAGGCCACACGTCTCTCCAGCTAGATGACTAGAGGATGGAATGCCACACAATTATGTCAAATTTCAGATGGTTAGCTCTGGATGAATTGCTATAGCAATGGTTGTCCTCTGACTTTTCATGTAACACAGTAAACAGGTCAATATTTGTATATTTATATTTGTATAATACTACAAACTAATCGCCTCCCATTCGCCTCGGCAGTATATGTATGTATGTGTATATAAATATATATATATATATATATACATGTATTCGTACATGTTCACACTGTTCACACACACACAAACACACACATATATTTATATTAAAATTTCTGGCGTTGCTTTTGGGGATGGTAACATGGCATGGTTATTGACTGTACAATTATTATTTAAACCACTAACTGGCTCTCTGAAACTGTATTTCAAACCCATTTATTGGCCTTACTTTAAACATTTAAAATATTATATTATTTATTTAAAGTTGCTGGCTTTTGAATTTAAAATAGGCAATGTCTTTAACAACAAACAAACAAAAAAAAACGCTCCCATGACTGCTTATTCAAGTTGTGATTTATTTGTGATAGAGGTTAGGTTCAATTTTTTTTGTTTAAAGTTGATGTTTTTGTTCACCAACGACACAGCAAAAATAAGACCTGTTGTCTAGATCAGTGGCGGCCACAGTACATGGATAATATGTCAAGGACAACATAGAATACCATATAGAAAGTGGGAACAGTGGAAGAAACAGTTAAAAATCATCATGAATGTCTGCCTTGCTTTTCTTAATTGCAGATTGGTTCCATTCACCGTCTGCGGCTTAAATTGCACAGATGCTGTTAGCTCAGCCTCAAAAAAAAATGACAGCTCATCACGATGAGTGTCAGGTGTTGGAATGGAAATGTGACCAATAAGGGGGAGGAGGTTGAAACTGACAGTGAACTCTACTTTAAGGAAAAAAGATGCATATTGTCACTTTAGTAACTTTGTATATTGTGTTGCGGAAATTTTCCAAGTCTGCCTATAGCGAGTCAATGAACAAGACCTGAAAGGTAGCATGCACAAAGTGTTTATTCTCT
>JAQMCX010000029.1:15030237-15096056 GCA_029814765.1 Acanthurus leucopareius
TTCTCGGACCTCCCGCCCCTCGGCGCACAGACCCGGCGCAAGTGGATTTGCTATCTTACACTTGTGGCAAAAATGACATTTGTGCCGGGTGTAAGATAGCAATGACAAATACGCCACTGGCGCACCGCGTTTGCGCCGGGTGTACGATAGGGCCCCTTATGTCTAATAAATGCCATATCTTGAGAGCTTATCTTGAGAGATTTTCGTCACATTTGGCACAAACCCTCACCTGAACTTAAGGATGCACTGACTACATTTTGGAGGTCAAAGGTCAAGGTGAAAGGGTAAAATCTTGTGAGCACTATATCTGAAAAATGCACTGAGGGGGTTTTTTTTGTCAAATTTGGAACAAACATACCCTTGGACTGGTTGAACCAATTATATTTTGCAATAAAAAAACAGGACAAACTGAAAGCTACTTTACATGTACTGTACAAGTTTAACTAAATCTGGTAAATAAAATAACATTAAAACAATTGAGCAGGTGGCTGAAAGGAGAATGCCCTGAAAACTGAACACCTTCACAAGCAATCCAGCACACCATCTCTATGCCCTGCAAGAGCCTCAGCAGAACCCCTTCAGCCACAGGCTGATTCCATCTAGGTGCAGGACCAATCACAGCAGGACATCTTTTCTGCCAGCTGCTATCA
Source organism: Acanthurus leucopareius (assembly GCA_029814765.1). NCBI lineage: Eukaryota > Metazoa > Chordata > Actinopteri > Acanthuriformes > Acanthuridae > Acanthurus > Acanthurus leucopareius. Next base: position 15,030,888 of record JAQMCX010000029.1, read on the forward strand.
GACTGTTCAGTGCCACAGTCTGCACCCAGTTCGCCAGTTACTGCTCTATGTAACCTAAAAGGTGTGAGCATCAAAAGATGCTCAACACTTTACAGCAATCTATTTCACGAACTAAAACTGGAACTGGATCATACTTATGTAGAAAATGCTTCCTTGTTTTTTTTTAACTCTAGTATTGTTCAGCTGCTCTGCCTAAACTTTCAGTAATTTACTGAGTTTTTTCTGAAGTTACCTCTAACCACTGCTATTAAGGCTGCTAGTTATCTTAGTTAACCATGCACAGAGCACAAGAGAGTGTTTGTCTATAAACCATATCACAGGAGCTTTGAACTGTCATGAGGAGAAGATTTTTAATATTCAGGTTTGGGGAGGACCAGGTGGATAATGCAACCCTGGGTGGCTCTGCTGTTAAGCACTAAAGTGTTAAGCACATCATTCATCATATACAACATGGGAAAAATTAAAATGAAAGTCTTTAGTCTTTCGTACAACCCAACAGAGACACATTATATAAATATAAATAATTGTGTATATATATATATATATATATATATATATATATATATATATTTTTTTTTTGTGCTTTTTTTGAATTTGCATTTGGGGGATTGGTCAAAAAAGAAAAGGGAAAGCCAAATAAAAGTAGATTCTGCCATTGATTTTACAAACAAAAATGGCTGTATGGAGGTGTATGGGAAATTTGAAGTTCAATGTTGTCAAAAAAGACTTTGTATCAAATCCCTGCTATCAAATTAATTTAAGCGCTCACATACTTTTATTCACTTATTGTGAGACAGTTTAAGCTTGAGATTCTCAGAGTCAACTTGGAATTATAGTGTAATATGCAATCGAATCCCTCTGAAATTTATAGAATGACTTTTCACATTTAGAGACATTATAGCTCACATTATCCTCTATGAAACTGTACACATCTCCAAACTATGAAATGGTGTGTACTCTAACCCTATGAATTCCTAAAAGTAGCTTATTTGATGCCTATTTATCCAGGAAAGCTCCAGATGTTAATATCTTTCGCAACTGTTAAGAAGTAGCTAAAGCATGAGCTCTAGAGATCTGTTAATACTGTAGCCCTTAAATACACAAAGGGACATAAAGGGAATCAGTTTGATTCTTTTTTCATTAGATCTGAATTTAATATCTATCCCCTACCTTAAATTCTACTGTCATTAAGAGACTTTTGTACAAAGATTTACTAATATCTATCTATCTATCTATCTATCTATCTATCTATCTATCTATCTATCTATCTATCTATCTATCTATCTATCTATCTATGTGTGTGTGTGTGTGTATGTGTGTGTGTGTGTGTGTGTGTGTAGAGAGAGAGAGAGACTATGCAAACACGTGTGTTTGTTTGTAAAAAGTAATGTAGTTTGAACTCTTGTATTTTTTCAAATGAGTTTCATTGTTCTGTGCAATGACAATAACGTAGTTATATTTTATGCCTACAGCTGTAAGTTTGCACCTTAGCATGTAAAGCAAATGGCTGTGTAGCCTACACAAAATAGAGGTTATAGGTCTTGGTGGACGTTACTGCCATACAACTAGCCTAAAACAAACCATCATGTGTTATTTTTTACATTTCTTGTGTCAGCTTTAGAAAGATGTAACATAACTACAAATGACTGGCAACTTAAAACACAACAATTAAAATCAATTAAAACACAAATAAAATGAGATTATGATGGAATTTTTCTAAACCTTCTAAATGACACACAACATGGATGTATAAAGCAACCTCTGCTTATGTTATCCACTGAAAAAATATTACTGAGACTAATGGGACTACTACAGAAAACTGCAGATAAGCATTTTTCGTGTACAGAAATTCATATTAAAGGCAGGGTCAGTAGCATTGTTTTTTTGGTTTGTAAATTCAACATTCAAACTGGGCCCCTCCTACCAGGCTCCAGGACACACTTCCAACAGTTATATAAGCTATCGTCAGCTACAAACCTCTTTACAGTAGCACACAGACTGGTGCCTGAATGGACATTTCTCTTTTTCTTCGCAACTGACATTACCTCCACATCCCTCATGGTCTCCGGTTTGAACAGCATCCAGTCACTGTGATTTATCCACTTCCAGCCTCACCTGTGTGCTCTCATTGGCCAAGGGAAACACACCCACTATCCACCTAGAAACATCCCAACTCAAAAAAAACATCAAAATACAGGGAGAGGGCAGGGGCTCTGCAGACAGAGCCACTACCACACATATATAGGGGCTTATGAGTAATGACTGAGCCAGATCAATTTTGTATTGGTCTATATTTTGTTTTTTGGGAAAATTCTACTGACACTACCTTTTACAACACTTTTGACTATGCCTGTAACATATCAGCAGTATTTTACGGTACAACAATGATTCATGAGCTGAGCTGAAACTTGCAGTTACTTGCTTTTGGGCTGGACTTTGTGTGGGAATTCATTGGAAACTGCGAGTAACAAGCCCATTATTTCATGATATCGCCATACTGAAATAGTGTTCATTATCACTGAAAATATTAATTAAGTCCTGCTAACATTTAAGGATGTAGGGTTACACTTTCACAGTGCAAATCGTCTGCAGGCTGCATCTGTACAGGCAGAAGCAGGAGGCAGTTTTCTCATTTCCTGCAGTTGAACAAGCTGAATCATTTTTCAGAGGCAGCACTACATTGATAGGGTTGTTCTGATTCAAATACTAGTGTAGGAAAGGCTGCCAATACAGCTAAAAATGCTGGCATTGGTATTTTCAATTACTTAAGTCTATGCATCCATCAGATACCACATATTTTATTTGAAACGGGACCTAACAAGCTCCATTAGCTTTGCTTAACCTCACACACCAGAAATCAATTCTTCCTCACTGCTCTTAATGCCAACACAGGAAACTGCACTTTGTTGCCACTGGCAACTACTGTTTTATGGTGGCAAAAAAGAAATGATCTCATGTCTTGGACCAATATGTCTAGAGATATGTCAACTTTGTGGCAATATTTAAGTCTGGATAAGCCCATCAGAAAAAGGAAAACAATATAGATTAATTTTGTATGAGCTGCTGTTGCACTACTTTTTTGCACAGCTCTATTTAAAAACGTAAATGTCAAAATTTGAGACTGCATTTCAAACTCTTTTTCAGTTATGACTAAATGTCAAATAGATAATGAGAACATTTTTTAGTTAACTCATTCTGTATGTATTTGAACATGTTTTAAGAGAGAGATAAGCCTGAGCCAGACCATAAAACAATGCTATCAGTCATAGCACATCCACTCAGGGTAAGCAGTGGGCCTATAGGTCACTATCCAAAAGATATGTTTTCTAATGACAAAAAATAGTTTACAAATCAACTCTTAACTTAGCTCTGGTCAGGATTTTGGTGAGAGGATTATATGATATGTTCCATATTTCTGCTGACTAGATACCAGTGACTGAGTGATACAATTCAGACGACCTAGAAATGGCAGATTGAAAAAGCTTGACTCATAAAAAAGTTAAGTGACAGGAGAGGAAAGACTTATATTCGCTGTTCATGTGGCTTTTAGCTAACAAGGAAACCAAAAAATTAGTCTAGTTAAATATTTCATGTTTTATATCTGTTATTTGGCATTCAAAGATTTTTTTTTTTAGTTTTTTAGTATTATTAATATAATCATAGTCTATAAACAGAATACAATAACCCTATATTTGAAGGAGGGGGGGTGGTGTAAAATGATGACTGGGGCTGGGGGGGGTGTCAGCCTATTGAATAACAATAGGATTCTTTAATAAAAAGCAAAGCTAGCACTAAGAAAAAAATTAGGATTTTAATATGAGCCTGCAATATCCTCGTTGTATCCCTAGTTCAATTGGATGGCTTTGTAGTCAGCTAGCCTGAGTTTAAAGTCGAAAATACTAACTTTTTTGACGTAAAGCTAAATGTAACGAGTAATGAAATACTGCTAGCTATAGTACTACAGTAGAATTACTTTTCAACTGAACAAGGAGTCACGATAATAAGTCACTCGCCTCTCAGGAAGAGCGATTCCATTTCCTTTCAATTCCCCTCTCGAGCTACTTACTTTTACCGTTTCCGTCGCCGCTCTCTCGGTGTGAGCCGCTTCTCCTTCTCCCTCCTCTCCTCTTCCTGGAAGCGAGATGGGGAGAGTCGGATCCAGGCGGAGGAAGATGGGAGGCGAAGTGCGCCGTTAATAGCTCCCGCTGCACCGGGAGTACACAGCGGAGGAGCAGGCTGTAACACGACTGAGCTCCGCTTACCGAGCCTGATATATCGCCATTATGTGGGTCAGAGATGAAGAATTCATCTCCAGCTTTCATCGCACAAGTTGATATTCATCCCTGCGATGGTACAATCCGGAGAGAGAGGGAGAGAGCCTGAGTGTTGTGATAACCTATATTTGGTAAAAAGGAGCCCACTGACACAATTCCACCTATTTGAACTGAGAGAGATGTGTTACAAAGTGAATATTTGCAGGTCTTAGTAACTATGTAATACTTTGACATTAAATCAGTACAATGAATTGAAAAGTTGTAATTGACAGCTTTTATTAATATTTAGGCTGGTGACCATCAGCAGGCTCTCTGTTTTCAGATGATCCTCTGACTTTTACTTTAATTATGTAAAAAACAAATGTAGCTCCTAGTTATTTTTATGATCTAGCCAATCATAGGCCCACACTGCTTAATAGAAGGGATTGATCAGTCAATACATTATTCTATTTTATCTATTAAAGTCATTTGGGCAATTTATTTTTTTTTACTTTCATTGCAACTTCTGATCAGTACCATCATAGATCTATTTCAAAAGCAGGCATTGTCATGTCAGGGGAGGCACATTAATAACATTAATAAAGGCACTGCATTTTGGTAAGCCAGGTCAGGGGTTTGGTGGCATACATGCTGGGTTTCTAGAAAGGCTTCCTGCCACAGTTGATAGAATATAATTATTGCTAATGTTAATTCCAGTTGTGCTTTCCTGTTGTGATAATCAAAAATGTCTGTTGTGAAAAAGATTAGTTATTAGGCCTGTTTCTACATGCTGTTCTGGTCTTAACTGTACTTTAAAAACAATGTTGTATGAAAAGAAAAACTGTCTACTAATTTTTCTGTATAATTCTTACTCAGCTCTGTAAACATGACTCTGGGCTCTATTTCTCTATTTTGTGCCTCCACATCTCCCTTCTCCTTCATTTCTCTGCCTGTGATATGGAAATTGATGCCAGCACAATGTTGAAGGATGTCTCTCTTCCTAAAATGCATCTTGATGCACAGGTATTTCCTCAAGTCTTTTCCTTTACCACAATGTAAAAAAGAGGCCCAGCACACAGTGGGATTATACACGCCATGACGGGACATGACTCCTCCTTTTGTTTTCATTAGTTGTATTTGTAATTTAAGATCATCAAAGACTGTATTAAACTTTCCTTCCTTCACTGTTTAATTTTGTTTAGATATGATTTACACATGAGTATTTTTGTGTGTATATTTCTATTTGACAGTGTTTTTAAAGTAAATATATAAGTTGTTAACACTGTTATACTCATGTGAAAGAGATCATAAGATACAGCAGTAGGCTGCAGCATAACAGAACGCTGGACAGATGATGCAGCAGCGCCACACATCATATTTAATTAACATTACTGTAGAATGACAGCACCAAAACATGGATTTCTCATTTGTTAAATAGCTGTTGCCTAACCCCCCCCCCCCCTTGATCCTACCCTTGCCTCCGCTTCTCACATCTCTGGTAGGAGGGACTAAGACAAGAGGAGAGGAGGTAAGGAAAGGAATTGAGGATGTGAAAAATGAGCATCAACCTTGTATACCCGGCCTTCTCAGTTGTACATTATCTAGTGTGAATAGTGGGTAAGCAATTTGATAAGCCGTTGTACATCAGTGTGAAAGCCTTTAAAAGTAGACTTAAGCCTAAAACAGCAGTCACTTACCCAATACAGCCACAGTACTGCTGTTTGAACAGAAGCAGCTTATCGACCTCTGCAGCCTGCCCATGGTTTTTTCTTTTTTTACGATCATTATAATTTTAGTGCATCTAGCACTGAGTAATAGAAGTCTGAGCACACTAAAACAGATCAGTTTTTATTTATGCATGAAGTTTTTTGCTAAAAGATGCCTTCAAATGATTTGAGTTATCAACTGAAAAAAACTGTTGTACTGCAGCATGAAGCCATATCTATACTTCAAGGCATTTTCCAAAAAAGGACCATTTACAACATAAATCCATATAAATATAAATATGTATATGTGGTCTATCCATATTTAAGCTCTATATATTTCTATTTATGCCAAAATCTTTTTGTCAGGATGTTATTGATCAGTGAATTACTCTGAAGCTTCTGTGAAGAGTTGAAAGAGTCTCTGTGTAATCTCTTTGTTTGTGGGTGGTCAGAGGCATTGATTAAACCTGCTGTTTTAATTGCTTCTTGAGATGGTTTGCATGATCAAATCACAATAATCTAGAAGTTTTGAAATAATTTGCGATTGGGTATACTAGTAAAACACAGTTCCTTTCCATTAATGGAAAAACTTAAAAGGTAAATTTAAGTAATGATTAGTAAACATACAAATACAACATGTCTAATTTCCCAACTTTACAAAATGTGCTTACAGTTACATACATGCAGATAGGTATACATACATATCAAAATGCATTTGCTATATGTCAAAAGTGAATGAAGGGCACAAGCTAAAATCTGCTGACCTCACATAAATCACAATGCTTTGGAAATGTGTCATTTTAAAAAAAAAAGTCAGTTTTGAAAGAACTAGAGCAGAGGCATCTAAACTGCAGTGACTGACTGCACTTAGACTAATGAGTCTATTTAAAGATGGAAGACATGTCTACTTTTGCTGCCTTTGTACAAACATGAACTTGAACATCTCTGACACAGGCACTACCATCTTGTGCTGTCGACATCATTTGCAGTCAGAGTGCACAGCAGTGATTTGAGAATGGAGCCACAGTACTCCCAGCCAGCTTAATCTGGGGTCAGGGTTAGGTGTCAGTCATGATGCCTCCCTCTTTAAGCATCAAAAAACAAATTTAAACCAAACTTATCAGAAAAATGAACACTTGTTCATGTTCATAATATAAATTAGTGTTATAAACTGACTAAGATGATCAATACTGATCAATCTGATTAATATTCCTTCCCTTCCTTTCTTCCATGAAGTGGGTGAGAATAACAATCCATACTGCAGTCAGACACCAGGGAGCGATTGAGATGTCTTAACTTCAGTTGTGAGGCTTCCAAGATATCCTCAACTAAAGATAAAGGGACAATTTTTTCTGTCTCACATATTTTAATAAATCATTTGCAATTGAGTTTCTTCTGCCTCTTATTTTAGGCAGTAACTGTAGCATCATTACAGAGTAAAGAGAAGCACTAGATAAACAGCCCAGCTAAAAGGTAACTAGTCTGTTTGCAGATCAGCAGCAACCGCTGTCTCTGCAGCCTCTGAATTTGGTGGAATTCATTATTTAATGCTTCGAAGCTACTGTTGAAAACACATTTAAATGCATTCCATAGAAAATGAATTTTATTAAGCCGTTTGTTAGTGGGAGAAGAAAAGTGAAGAATAAATAAAAACAAATTGCGATTGTGGATACTGTTTTCCTGACATTGTACGGTATCTAAATTAAATTTTTATCCGGGTTTTATATTAATCTGAAAGAATGATAATCAGACTGTAAGGCATGACGTTAAAGTTTTACAATTTATATACAGTAGGCAGTGTTACACAGTTTGGCTTGGAACCTTTAAACTCCAAACCTTTTTTCTAAAGTTTATTTTCTCTGTAATTACTGCCCTCTGCCTTTGAAAGAAGAAGAAATAATGGCAACTATCATCCCCATCGCATCATTCCAAAACCAGAATCTCCACTGTGTCAATTAGGCTGTGTGATTTTGTCTACAGTCCAGCTTTTGTGTTTCTGTCATTGCCTCTGGAAAATCAAGCCCTCATTTTCTTTGCCCGGGTCATTTTTTTTGCTTCGTGTCTGTGCTTTCACACTCCTGCTCCACTGCTGTATTTCAAAAACCAGACAGAGGGACTGTGGCCTAGAAATACTGCTCTGAAGATGGGTACCAACTCGCTGTTAGCACTTCTGTCTGCCCTCTTGGGACCTAGCCTGATTACAGTACCATCATTCTCTCTCCTTTAGCTCTTGGACACACACACACACAAACTCACACACGCACATGCACATACACACACACGCAGACACAGTTGTGGCACTGATCTCATTGCACATCTGTGCTCGAGCTCATTGAATATGTCTTCTCAAATGCATTATTATTTTCTAAGAGCCTTGAATCTGTGTGGCCTCCTGTCACTGTTTTTTCAGGCTCTCTGAAGTATCAGTCTCTAACACAGAGATGGCTGTGGAGATACTGTTGCCAATGACAGCTGGCCAGTCACATAATTGGCTTGTCGACATGTCACTCTCTATCTCTGATGTTTCCATTGGAGCAGAACACTGATTTGGGGGAAAGAAATCCGCTACATCTATAATTCAACTGAGACTAAAACTGTCTACAGCCAGCAGTTTTCACTTGGCAAAACTTAAAGCTTACCGACTTGGCACCTAAACTGTAACTGCAGTACCTGGTCTGCAGGAACAGTAATTTGGCCAAGGTGAGTTTTTGGACTGTGCAAAACATTTGCTTAACCCCTCTCTGAGGAATATTCACAGTTTTCATTAAAAATCTCTTGTTCAACTTCCCTGTTAAATGATTCATCTGTCTCCGGCAGATTACTGGCTTCAGTGCTGTCACTTCAGCAAACTAGACTGAGCCAGTCTGCTCCAAAACAACTGTCTACAACAGCAGTTTCAGTTCCATCTTCAGATTCTCTCTGTTACTAGATCAAACCTGTTCTGATGTTAAAACTGGCTTGAATGCTTCAATGGTTGCTTGTGGTGATGGAAGATATTTGAAATGTGCAGGGAAATTTTTGTTTAATCTTGAAATCTTTGAATGTCACAAAAAACATCAAAGAACAAAATGTGTGTTCAGAGTACAAACCCATTTTACCAAGCCAGGGAAGTGACTTTGCAGCAGGTTATTTTTATACACTCTGTTTGGCCAGGTCATATAGCCCACTGTGTGGCATAAATAATACAATCAGATCAGCATGTGACCAAACAATTCATACACTGTGCAGTTCCAATAGGTATTTATAGGCTTTATGGCACTTAAATGCAACACAAAGTAGGAAGCTATCTAAGTGCCATAAAGCCTAACAAATAAATTCCATTGCTCCTTTCACAGAGACACATAAAGGGCACAATTTCCAATTAAAAAGGAAGCTTGTTGTTCTTATTTTTCTGCACCTGGACTGTGTTCACTGCTGTTTTGTCATGAATAGTGCCCAAAAATGCCAACATTTTTAAAATTCTGCTCATAATGATGTGCGTGGGCAGCACGGTGGTGCTGTGGTTAAACTCACGCCTCACAGCAGCACTATTAAAAGTTCGACTACACTCAGCCCTGGCAACCAGTAAAAGTAAAGCTGGAGCGAGCTGAAGCATGCCAAGTACAAGCTCCAGACAATGCAAATTGAGTGAGGGTACAAGGCAGAGAAGTCTTTCCCCATGCACAGAACAGAGTGAGCCCCAGGCGGAGCTTCACTTCTGGGCCCGTCTTGCTAACTGCCTGCCTTCGTCCACTTTGATCACAGAGGCGAGCTGAGGAAATTCAGGAGAGCTCGACTTCAATCATCCAGTGGCACTCCGTCTGTGAAGAGATTCAGTGTAGTGTATAGCATCTTGTGCTGGGAGACTTTTGTATGCTAATTTGTTATGGAGGTGCTGGGGTGAGGGAGGGTTGTTTTTCAAAGGAACCCTTTGAAGCTTGTAAGAAGTGTACATGGATGCACAGCAAGATTAAAATATACAGGAGTAATTGTTCTGTCCCAGGCAGAGATGAAACAATGAATAAATTCCTCAGTTATGACCTTCAAGTCTGAGTCAAACAGCTTTTGTTTCAATCAGACTTGAGAAAGCAATTTGACAGATTTGAAGATTTCTTTGCCTTTGCCTGTGAGGACTGACAGACACTGCAGGCTGGGATCTGATGTCCTCCATTACAAAGCAGCCACATGGGTGTTTACACCACTTTCAGATATCATACATTGGGATTTTTTTTTTTTTTACAAAGCGTTATGAGCCATAAGCCCATTGCAGAGTCCTGATAATTGTTGTTACTATGACAACCAAGTCATTCAAACAGTGTACTGAGTACATAATGGGGAAGTTTTATAGATAATTACATTTCGTGTCTTGTACATATTAACATGAAAAGTGTACATGTTTTTGCATGTTTGTTCATAAACAAAGCATTTAAATAAGTCTATGGTTACAAACAACTGGATTTGTTGTTGTAATATATTGTTGTTTTTGCCTTACAAACCTAAAAGAAAGTGGGAAAGGTTTCATTCAGCAGCAGTTTGCATTTTCACCGGTATCCTGGAGGTGTTACAGGTTTTACAGTTTGGACGATCTCTGCACAAGGCAAAAACAATGTTCAAATCAAGTATCAAAATCAAATTTCCACAATGTAAATCTCGCACAGTGAAGAAGAGAGCAGCCGAGCCATGTTTGCAACTCTGCTGCTGAATATTCTGTGGAAATGGTGGATTTAAATGCAGGTTTTGTCCATGCTCTCATCCCAGGCAGATGGGAAAAAATAGAGAGAACACATGAATTCTTTTGAAAATGCAAACCACATCCAGATTACATGTCAAAAATAAACTTTGTATATCCTTCCTAAAGTTTTTAGAGATGTGACTCTATTACAAAGTAATGTAAAGTCAAGGCCAAAGTCCCAGGTGGAGTTATGGCTGACCTGTGTCAATGCTTGTGTTGTGTCATCATGTGGCCTTTTATGGGTGGCTATACAAACTAGCTCCTGTGTCGAGTTGCCCAGCCAAGTGTGGAGGCCCAAGAGTTGTTCCCAAAGTTGACCACACTGCTTACCTCTATTTGTGCGTCATGATTATCTTGTTGAACTGCAGCTGGGAAGCACATTTGTGTTGCTTCTGCTGCTGCCTGCCTTTTCTTTCTGCACTGAATCTGCCTTTGATATTCAAATGTTTTTTTATTGTGTTTTAAAACATTTACATATCATACATTAAACATTATACCAACATCTGCATCTTACCCACCCCACTCCCCTAAGAGACTGGCCAACACAACACAAGAGTGAGAAAATAATACCAGTGAAAATATGATAAAAAATATCATGAGCAGCATTAATAAAAAAAATAAAAATGAAAACAAGTTACAGGCATTTAGTTATACTTCTGAGGCATTATTATAGACATTATTATTGAAGATGAGGCACAATAATAATACTTTCTAGAATTTCTTAACCCAGTCCTGAGTGGTATATGTAAGCTTTTTCAATTTTATTTACACTAGCTCAACCTTATCTGTTTGACCCTGCAGCTAAGCATAGGAGGGAGCAAGATTTCTAATCATATAAAAGAAGTTGTCTCACTGAAGGAGATGAGACAGCTAATAGGCTATCCTAGGTCTGAAACAGAGATTAAGATCTCTATGAGCACAACCAAAAACTGGCAGGTCTGGATCTATGGTTTCATTAGCAGTGATTAATAGAGTTTTAAAAATGTGCTCTCAAGTAAAACTGACATGGCCCCTGTAAAAGATGGCTCAAGTAAAAGTGAAACTTGCACTTAAGAAATCTACTCAAGTAAAGTACTGTTAATAAATTACTCAAAGTACAACTTTCTTTACCTTTTAATATGGACTTAAAATTCATTATTCTTGATTAATTACCATAAGCTACAAGTTAACTGTGATGCTTTTGCAGTTGGACCTCAAGGCAGAGACAGATGGAGACAAGTGTAAAGATTTAGAAAGTCTTTAATCACTCAAAACAAGGCAAAAATGACAAGTGGTGAGGGCAGGGGGCTGGCTGACTCAGAGGTGGCATTTGGCTGGCTGGCTGATGAAGAGCACGTGGAATAAACATAGGAACACTGGAAATGCTGAGCCAGGGAGGCAGCGAGACTCACAGGCAAAACTTAATGCAAAGGAAGAACAGGCAACTGCTAAACTCGAGAAACTAGAAAACACAAGAAAAAAGAGCATTATCAAGCTGGACGAAATTGTCTGGCACCAGAGTAATGCTCAAACCAGGCTTTCATGGAGCAGGTGATTGTCGATTGATTGAAGCCAGGTGTGTCTTGTGTGCAACTGCAGGTGCCTCCTGCCAAAAACACACACTGAGGAGAGAAACAAAGGAGGGAGGAAAAAGAGATCACAGCGAAAAATACCAAAAACAAAACCCAGACCAAAATCAAACCCTGACGTTAATATCATTATCATATCAAAGCTGAATGTTACAAATAAACATAGATAACGTTAGCCAGCTAGCTAGCTACATTTTCACCTACAGTATGTGCAACTTACTTCAAAGTGCTTGCTGAGGTTAGCAGAGGAGTTTTCGAACACTGAGATCTCAGTGTTTGTATGCAATATCCCAGGTGGATTTAAATTTAAAAAGCCTGACCTGTTCACATGCTCTGGCAGTCTCAGACTATTCCTATTTATTCTTGTGAACCACATTGAAGATGTTGCCTCCTACAATGAAGCCCAATGACCACTGGACTAGGTGTGTAAATACAGTTGGTGACTTTTCTGAAAATATATGTGATAGGTTTTCCTAAGTTGACTCCTATCACCTTAAACCATGGACTTATCAAGTATTCCTTGTCTTAAAATTTGTGCAGGAATGTGGAATAAGTCCTCCAGTAAATTCACTGATAGTTTAACAGTTTAAATGTAAAATTAATACTTTTGTACTGTTGGTACATAAAATTTTGTTTAAGATAGATGTTACACATATGTGCATCAGTGACTTTGGATTTGACTTGCTTGGTGTTGTGCTTGATGTAACTAACAACTGCAGTAAATCTTATGTGCATCAGTGACTTGCTGGAGACCAAGCCTGATGTCACCTATTGCCTGTTGGTGTAATCCATGCAGCTGGTCATGTGTGGTCATGTGCAGAACTGATCTCAGCAAGTGTCAATCAGAAACAACCCCCTCAAGCTCATCTATGTTCACAGCATGCAGAAATAATCATGGTGACCTTTACATAACCAAGATGCTTTATCAAGCATTCTTGTCAACCCTAAAGCCATCCATAAGTGCTCTCCACACTGAAACAGCTTGATGTAGCGCTGCTGATTGGCCACCATCTGCTGTTGTTTACTGACCTGTTTGCCTAAACATACAGTGCTTGTCTGTGTTCTGATGAACACTGCTTTGTCAGAACAGCAACAAGTGTGCTATTTATTTTATAAAATTTCATTTTAACTTCACCCAAAGTTATTATATGAACTGTTCAACCACCTTCTCTATGACTGGACAAGGCAAGATGAAGGCGTTGCATCTCAGAAATGTGCTCCAACAAAGTGTTTACCTTAATATAATGATATGTTTATAAATCCAACATGTTTGTCCAATTCAAATTACAAACAAGAAGTGATTAATAATGACTGAAGAGCAAAAGTAAAAGCAAAAAGCTGTACATCAGTTAATGTTTTGGAATTTGCCCCGGACACAGATGTTTAGGTGTCAAACTGTGGAGGCTCTGTTGTTCAGTTTGCTGCTCAGTATCCAACGTCGTCCGTGGATCAGCCAGTGCCAAAACAGCTTCTGGGCTAGCTGGCACCTCTTCAGTTCATGGGCCGGTCAATGTTTCTCCTGTTCAAGGATCAGCTGACAGCACTCCCATTCCTGGACTGGTAAATACAGGTGCTGTCCCTTGGTCAGCTAATTCCTTGTCTGTTCTGACCTCTCTCTTGTTCCTGAGTCTGTATTTGCTATTGTGAATACTGCTCCTGAGTCAGCAGAGCATCTCTCCAGTCTCTGGATTGGCCGACGCTGTGTCTGTTTCTGATTTGACCGATAGCTCACCTGCTCCAGGGCTGGCGGCCCAGCCGACACCTGTTCCTCCTTTATGCTAGGTTGCCGGATGAAACTTGGCTGAGCTCTGCTGCAATCTACTGGGACTGAGCTGCAAATGTCACCAGTTGAAAAGCTGCGGCCAGCACCAGTTGCCATCACCAGTTTTGGAGCTGCAGCAGTCACAAGTCACTATCTCTCCAACTTCATCTCATCCTTTCATCAGTTAAGTATGTATTTAAATCAATTTTGTAGTTGAGTCAATATCAGGTCTTCTTTTACTGTCACATTTTTTGTTTTTGTTTACGTTTGTTTTCCTCAAAAATAGTTATACATTTGATCCTTTGTGCCTCCTCTTGCACAGTCTCGTGCTTATGCTTTAACATAGGCTAAAAAAAGGCAACATTGCATAGTCTGTGGACAAGTGGCTTCCAAACTAAATGATGAACCCAGATTGATTATACTATTCTTTTTAAAATTTTTAGCGTCTCTCCTTCCTATCGTCTTTGTATTGTCTTTTAGTCTGTGTGCAAAGAGATAAAACTTACCAAATATGTAGATAAACTTTTGTTTACTCACATACTAAAATCATCTTAAAAAAGAATCTGTTTTCTTTCCAGTGTTGGATATTTCATTTTGAAAACCGCTGGTGTGTACCTCAGGTACGCTCCCTTCCGCTGCACTGGTTGATGTGGATGTTGCAGTAATCCTCAGGATGCTGAGCAGAACCCATCATGGGATTTCACGCCTCCTTCTCCCATCTTCCATTTCCTCAGCTCCTTGTCCCCTCATCCCCTTGTCTCCTCTTTTTATCACATCTCTTGATTTTCCTACCCAGAGTGCCTCCCCATTTGCCACTGGAAAGCAGTCGTGATGAGCCTCAGACTGTTGGGGGCCAGGCTAATCACTAAAACAAGTAAACAAGTGGAAAGGTAAAGAGAGTGCAGTGCAATCAATAACAGTACAGTTTGATTGGTGTGGAGGTAGCAAGTGCATGCCCACACACACACATCTGCAAGAACAATCAGAGTCATAGAGGTCAATCTGAACAAGACAATGAGGAGGTGGGATCAGTGTTAAATGGTGGTTGTTTGACATGAACAAACGAACAGAAATCTCTCAAAGTAGGTCTGCACTCCCCCTGACCTCAATTTCTCATTTCCTGTCAGCACACACACACACACACACACACACACACACACACACATGCATGAACACAGACTTGATGAGACACGCGTAGACACAAACATGCTTGTTACTCTAGCTGTTTTTCACACACCCACACATATACATGACAATATGCTGACAGCACTCCCACATACCCACACTCGCTTACATGCACACAGACTATTAGCAGTTTTTCTCTATCTGAAATCATAAATGTTGTCTTTGTGAATTTTAGCTGCTTTACCAGTTAGCTTAGCGCTATTAGCATTTTAACATTTTTGTTTATCAGGTACATGGGGTGCTATTTTAACTGCTGCAGTCTCCACCAGACTGTTTCCTCTTCATGTGGTGGTGTTGGCTCCAACTCTAAGGAGATAATTACTAGTGTGACTTACCAGTGTGTTCTTTGTTTCTTTGCCGTGTGCTTACCTGTGCTTCTCCGTGTTTGCCTTCAGAGCCAGATACCACCTACATCACTCAGCCATAATTAACTCTTTCGAGCTTCATGCTGTAAGTTCCAGCAACTCTTCACTATCTGCACCTCCTCTGTGCCTCAGCCACTTCACCCCCCGCCTTGCATCATGTGCAAAACAGCAGTGCTTTTGCTCCATCGCTTTCCATCGCAACACAGGTCGGGGTTTTTAAATACCTGCATGTGCCTAACAAACAAAGTCAAACAAAAAAGTGTTAATTAATCACCTGAGGACAAGCCAACCCGCAGACCACCAAATTTATACATAACAGTCATCACAACTGAGAGCAGCTCATTTATCATTAAACAGTGGCATGCTGATATAAAGCAGTACTACTGATGATAAGCTATTTAAAACCATGGTTGAAGCCATGGACTTACTGATAATTTGCTCAAACATCAGACTGATAAAGAATAAAAACTTGGTCAGACAACACATGCAGAGCAGGGAACCAAGGATAGGAGACAAATGAATAAAAAGATTTGATATTCAGTGATGCTGAATCCCACACAGCCACATAGCCATGCACAATCAGGCCACATAATCAAGCCACACAAGACAACAAACTACAAGCAAGTGTTGCCTGCTGTTACTACGATAACCAAGCAGTCACAGTAGTCAACAAAACAAGCAGCAACAATAATGTTTTTTTGAAAATACCAGATAGTCATCATGTATTACAAGCCTCTGTCATCACAAATAATGAATATGAAACAACTTACCACCGATGTTGTCATCCAGCAGCTGTCAGTTTCAATTCAATCCAGCGAAAAAGTACATTTGCTGCATACTGTGGTATCTTAGTGTTTTTTAGCTTGTAATTCTCATCTGCAAGAATCTCTGCAACAAATTACGGGTGTAATTTTTTTTCAGTGTGTTCAAATATGACTTTCAAAAGAACCAAGAGCATACATGTTACTCCAAATTGTTCAGGTACAGCTTTCAATTTATCTTGAGTTTCCCTTAACAGGCACTTAAGTATAATTTTACAGAAATTGATGGTTATTTTCCAGATAATATTTCCACCTGGCTTCCTTGCCACTCCATCAGAATTCGATTAAAGGATAAGTGTTAATAGCAACACTCTAGTGATCTGCTGTGCTGGTGTGTGAAACAGGATCAGGACGGAAGGAAGATTTTGAATATTTGAAGAAAACATCTGGCTGATTTGACTGAACATTTCCCATCAAAGACGATATGACTCATCTTCACCATCTAAAGAAGTTCAAATTTGTAAACTCAGTGATAAGAAATTGAGGCATGCATAACAGTGAGTTCTGGGTTGGTTGAAGCTGCAACTTCCCACCTTTTCAAATAACTACATAACTGCGTGCATGGGGAATAACTTGCATCTCATGCATCTTACCTGCAGACAAGGCTACTCCTGCTTTTCAAGGTCACCTCATAACAATTCAGAGCATCTTCATTACTTTTGTTGGTCCTCTGTCGTTCCCATAGCAACCTTACTGAGCTGATAGATGAGAGGCACAGGAGTCGGCTTCCTACATAGTACAAGAAAACACACACACATGTAGGCACACACAGACACATTAAAACACATGCACATGTGACTACATCAGGGAATGCGTACTCTGCATTGTTTAAAATAAACCAGGCATCACAGGCGAGGTGTTGGAGCGAGATGGTCATACACAAATAGGCCATTATGGCAAAAGTGGAGCACAAGGAGTCTCCGATGAAAACAGAGTGTTCTCTCTCTACTCCTTGACTCTCTCTTTTTTTACTCACTGTGCCTGTGTCTCTCTGTGGGCAGGCCATGTGTGCCTCTACGCTCATTATCAGAACAAACAGAGATGAGGGTGGAAGAATGGGATACACACCATGTACCAGAGAGAGGAGGATGAAAGAGGAGAAAACATGGGAAAATCAAACACTCGGCATGAGGGCAACACCAGGGAATTGGTTCTATCGGTACAGACCTACTTCCATAGGGAGCTTTACCATTTTAACGCATAATAGGTGTGCCATACCACAACACCATACATGAGGTAATCAGCTCCTAAAAGAGCATAAATTCTAATTCCAGTCCATATCAGATGCCTGTTTCCCCTGAGGGTCCAAAAGAAAAGAGACACACACGCCAAAGCCTGCAATAGGCTTGTAATGAATAAGACATTGCATCAGAATTGGAAAGACAGTGAAATCTCCTTTCTGTCTGCTTGCTGTGAGACAAGGGATGTATCATTACCAGCTCTGTCTTTTTATGTCCTTGGAAGTGTGAATCCACAGTGTGATGACTGGTGAAACACTGTAGTGAATCTAGCAGCAGGCACAGTGCTGAGAGAATCAGCACAACAAAATCCAAATATCAGCCTTTCCTCAGGCTGAGGACTTAGTGAAAATTGGTGTTTAGATAAAGCCATCAGGTACTTTTTTTGTTCTTTCATGTAAGGCAGCAAGATTCGTGAGAACACATGGAAAGAAACAACGTGAGAATCCATCTGACCAGGCCTGAAGTTCTGGACTTGTGGCTGAATCATAGCAGTTCAGACCAATGAGCATCCTATGAGGAACCACGGGCGTTTCTTCTCATTCAGTGGCAGTAGATGTGATGATAGTGCAACTACTCCTGAAAAAAACAACAATGCCAGCTCTGAAAGAGTTAGCACAGACAATTCCATAATATGGGTTATATCAGAAGTGTAGAGTATTTGTTAATTGGAGGAGGAGCTAAGAAGAGCCCTACAAATGTTTTCACTCTTCTCCTACTGACTACAGCAAGAGTTTTGTTCTCTCACTAGTAGACTTTTGGACTAATTCATGAGAAAAGGTGGCTCATCCTATCACCTGTTAAGATTTTTTTTCTAAAGTTTCTTCCTGTTTCCAAACACTTGGAGGACTTCCCAAATGGTTCTATGTAACAAACCATCTGGAGCATCAGGTAACAAATTTGTGCTCATATATCTATTTATACACTGACATCGTCTGATTTTCTACAGTGCTTTAGCATGTATTTATGTGACTATATGTGACTCCATGAAAACAGTGTTTGCAGTGATTGCAAATGTCTATGTATGCCACTTCATTTTGCTTAATATGATTTCCACAACATATTCGTCACACTCACATTGCATAATCAAAATTTGGATTCATTTCAGAGGTTTGCAGGGATGCACATATTCATTTACTGTACATATGCTTTCTATAATTACAGTTTAACAAGTCTACCAACATCTATGCATCTCTATGAGGCTGTACAGTTATGTGTTAAGCAAAATGATAATTTAGCATCATTTAAGCCTATTCTGTTAGCAAGCCAACAATTTGCTAAATAGCTGTCAACACAAAGTACAGCTAATACTGTTAGAAATGTCAATAGTTTTGGCTTAGTTTTGATTTTGTATTATTTTATATCAGTATAGTACTTATTTTAATGTTTAGTATTTATTTTGTTATAGTGTAGTTGTACAAAGTTTTACTGTTGTGAGCCAGTGCAATGGAATCTCAAGCTAATGTGCTTGGGTGAATGATAAGTCTATCCAAGTCAAGTCTGAGGGTTGATGGTGCAGGAAAAGTTGAAAGATAAGTAAAGATGTAACATTTCATTTTAAAAGGAACTTTAACCTGGTGCCAAAATGCATGTCCAACCTTCAAATAGTAGTGCAGTTTTTCAGAGAAGACCACCACTTCCCAAAATCACCAATTCTAGAGATACATTGCTAGCTTAACTAAAAATAGCTAGTGTTTACATGTAACGTTTTCCAATATCATTTTCCACTATGCACTTCACTTCAGATTTTGTTTGTTTTTTTAAATGAGAAATGCCATTTGTTTTCCTCCAGTTACTTAAATGCTGATTACAGTGATAAATATAATCTCATAAGGTACAGCAAGTAAAGTAAGATATCTGTGCATATGCAGTATATACTGAATTTATTTATATCTATAGAAAATTAAAGTAAATAAAAGAAGCAAGAACAAACAGCTTTGAATGTGTGCATGTCAGTCTCATTTTGATTGAATCTGGCTGTATGTGAACAGACAACTTTGGTTTTTGACCTTCAGCTTTATAGATTAATAACAAATTGCAGCCAGATGCCTTGAACACGGTTGGAAACTTGCCCCTGCCATGCCATGATGCAGTCACCCATCAAGCTTCCTTATCTCTCAAGGGAGACACCCTCAGTCCTGATGCCTGGATATCTTTGTAAAAACTCTGTCTGTCCAAAATCCCAAGTGGCTGACACATCCTGTAGAGAACAGAGACAGCCAGGGCTTGAATCAGACTTCTGATAACAGTCAAAGAGGCGCAGACTTGCACACACATTTGCACACACGCTCTCGCACACACACAATCACACACAGACACACTATGTGGTGATCAGAAGTTTGATAAAATCAGGCAGATTACATTGAGATTGAGGATACGTTTAGTTTGTACTTCAATTTATTCAACCTATGTCCGGATCTTGTGTTTGAGGCAGCTGCAGTACTGCAAGCTGCCATGGGGTGTCCCTGCTCCACCAGTAACACTAACTCAACATATGTAGACTCTGTAGATGAGGTTTTTTCTCTCCGTATGCCAGCAAAACAGGTGAATGGACCATAACACTAAATAAAATCCGATGGCTCTGCTTTCTTCTTACTTTTCTGTGTATGTAAATGAAATTGACAGGCTTTAACAAAATGCAGGCACAAAAGCAAAACACAAAACACTACAGAACTGGAAACAAAAAGCAAGCTTTAATAAAAAGCTGATTTAGTGAACAAAGACTAAGGAGGCAGAAACAGTAAAGTAAAATAAAAAAAATGGACAAAGGAAAAATAGAAAACTGAATTAAAAAACTAGCTGAGAGATCAGGCAGAACAGAGCCAAGGACACAGAACCAGGAAGCAGAAACAGGATCAGGGAATGAAAACAGACGGACTGACAAAGACAGAGAGAGACACAAAGACTATATTCATTGGGAGTAATGAGACACAGTCGGGGTTATCAAGACAGGTTAAACACAGAAAGTGATCAATATAGGCAGGCAGCAACAAGGCCAGGAAGAAACAACACAAACTTGACAGAAAACCTAAAATAAAACAGGAAATAATTTAAGAAGACAGAAATGACTGTTTAATCTGAATGGAGTCACCTGTCCAAATCTACAGAGACTTGACTCAGTTATGCTCAGTTATATAGAGTTATGTCATCTTTTAGCATATTGTTTTGGTTGTACGGCCTCCAAATTTACTGTTTTAGTTCAGACTCACTACTTTAGCATCTTACTGTAGTGTTTTTTTTTAAATAAAGCAGGCAGTCACAGTAAAAAATCTCTAATAAACTCAGTCTGCAAACAGCAGGTTGACACAGCTAGTGACTGGCTGTTGTAGCACTGGGAGCATTTAGCGGCTAAAGAGACAAATGTTTCCCCACTGGAAAGTCTGTGAAAGCTGAAACAAAACTGAAAGCAAAGTGAATATCTGACCTGCATTCATCAAGTGTATAGACACAGCTCCAAATAGATATTGCTCTCTGTCTGGATTTTCCAATAACAACTTGTGTCTACCGACTTTTTTAAGGTAAAATATTTTGTCATTATTGTGTATATAGCCTATTTTTCTTTCCTACAAGTTTCCTTGAGATCACTTAATGAAAGTTTGCGGCTTGGTAAAGACAGAATTCATTTAAAACAAAGCAACACTGACTTTTTTTATCGTACGGAAGATGCAGTCTTTTCTTTTGAAGTCTTGTATATTTGACCTTTAAACAAATTTCCAAGAATTCTACGCAACTTTCTGGTTTTAAAACCTGAATATAAATGTAACATCCTCAAGTCGGAACTATAGTTTAATTTGTGTGTCAAAAAAGTTATATGGTGCAGCATCAGTTGTTAAAACTTTTCCAAAACAGCAGAAGTCCTTAAATCAATCATTTTTGGAGTTCCATTTAAGGAAAAAAGTAAAATAATTAAAATATGAAAATATTCCAAACACCTTGTGCCAACACCTTGAGGCTAAATGACCACACTGTGGGTTCATAACTCCAATATTTACTCCATTATCCTCTATGTGTTCCTCATTTACACACCTCAGGTTGCCCAAGAGTGATTTACCAGAAGTGTCATGCTGCTTTAATGTGCCCCTTGAATGCTCCAACCTCTCATTTTTTAAGCCATAAATGCAACTTGTGGCAGATTCATGTACATTTCAGTCAAAAATAACTTAATGGGGCCATTAAATTGGCGGTTTACACTGAGAAATTTGAGGAGCTTATTCATGCTGCAAAACGAGGATACGTGGTCAAGTACATACAAGGTACAAATTCAGTCTTGTGCAACACAGGTTTTCACAATAAAATAAAAGTTTGTAGTTCCTCATACAATACCATTCATTAGAAAATGACAAAAAGCACAATACACACATTTATTATATGCATACATTATATACCTACTGTATACATACACATAAATCTTAACACCCAGGAAATAATTTGTGTTTGGCTGGATGTAAAAAAAGAAGAACAAGTTAGTAATAATAATAAGACTGGCATCTACTGATTAAAAGTTTGACATACGAGATACACTGTCCATCAACTTTTAACTAATTTGAGCATCAAAAACTACTGATGTAAAATAAAGAGTCTGCCTCCCTTCTCCCTGCAGGACACCTGCGCTCTGCTGGCTCTGAACACAGTCTGCATGTCGAGTGCAACAACTTAATCTTCGATGTTGAGGTGGAGACAGGTCTTTGCAAAGACACAGGCAAAGCAGTTTATGAGTTTACACTACCTGACCAGTCCTCTTTTGATCCATTTTATTTTCATGCAAACGGATGCCAGCCAGGAAAAATCCTGAGTCCAAGCAGGACTAACAGTTCTTATCCTAGCTCTCTTTTTTTCTCTTTCTTGCATGGCTTGGCTTGTCTGGCTGGGTTGTCAGAAGGTGCTGTGGAGTGATCGTCCATCCATCGCTGTAACCTACACTTACCTTAACCAAGTTTTTTTGCCACTTATCCTAAATAACACATAATAAATATTGAGGTGGCATTTTAGTTTATTAGTTAATATTGGTCAATTCAGGAGGTTGTTTAAAGGTGGTTTAGGGCACTTGATATTAGAAATAGAAGCCTTTAATGAGTACAACCTTACATGGGCCAAAAACTCAAACCCTAAGTCAGTCCCAGCCCAACAAAACCTGCAGTTTTTTCATCCCAAGTCCAACTTGCTATTTTCTTGGCAGCCAACAGCATTGCAATAACCTCTGGGACTATGTTTGACAGCTCAGAGATGTCCGAGGCATGTCGGAGGACTGTGTCGTAGATGTGATCCTGACAGTCCAAGGACCAGTAACTTTTAGGAACTCTTCACACTCTTAACTCTCTCTAACTTCACCCTGACACTCTGCAACTGAGCTGTCACACAAAATGCATGTAAATGTGATGCATCTGGATATAATGCACATGCTTATTATATTAATAATATATGCATAAAAACCTTAGTATTTTATAAAGTGACTATGAGCCTGAAAAGTCTCTGTGTTTGGCTTGCAGTTCTTTAGTCAAAGGATTTTATTAAAATTTATTTGTTAGCATACAAGAAATAAAACTACAGCAGTAATTGTACCAGAGTGGCAGTGCACAAAATAAGAAATCTCTTCTCCTTTGTTGAAACGACCCATGTCATGAAGGCCCTGCCATATCTTTTCTACTGTTTAGTTGAAATTTTTACCATCTATTTTCAACCCTTTTGAGCCAAGCTTAACTTGACTCCTTACAGCACCACATTATAAAGAGGTAATCTGTTAGCTTTTCATGGTTACGAGTGATGATTATTATCCTGTTTATATAATTTTTATTAAATATCATATCACAGAATGTCATACAACAGATTTAATTTAACTGGACCTACT
Source organism: Acanthurus leucopareius (assembly GCA_029814765.1). Classification (NCBI taxonomy): domain Eukaryota; kingdom Metazoa; phylum Chordata; class Actinopteri; order Acanthuriformes; family Acanthuridae; genus Acanthurus; species Acanthurus leucopareius. Next base: position 15,054,342 of record JAQMCX010000029.1, read on the forward strand.
ATTAGTTTTCCAGGTGGAAAAACCTGACATGACCAGAATCTAAATATACTTTTTAATGTCCTTTACCACAGTGGCAAGTTGGGGAACATTCCTACCAGCCACTCAAGTTTTTTTGATCTGCCGCTTTTGAAATCTACATAAATAGCTTAGAATTATCAACCTTAAGTCACTGGTATTGACCTAGTCAGTAGAGATATGAAATATATCTTCATCATATTTCCTTAATCCTTACTGTTGTAAACACAAGAATTACATTCTTTTTTTAAAAGAGAAACTTATCTGCCATTTGACCTGAAATTTTTACCTGCAGACAACATACAGCCTGTATTTTACAGGTGGCAGGTGCTCATTTCATTCACTGCATGTGAATAGGAATTAGATCTATGATTGTAAAACAAACGCAATACTTAGACATTTGACATTCAAACTTTAATTAGGTCTCGTTATTGATCACAAACTGCAGCAAATCAGAAAATGCCAAAGAAGCATTTATTATCGTTCAAGTCGAAGAGCAGCCCAATGCCAAAAAAAGCCTGAGGCTCCTTAAAATCAAAAGCAAAAGAATATGTAGACTGTCCTTTTTTAAAGGCCTATTTATCATTACTTTCTACCTTCTTCTTGATGCTGATAATAAATGGGTTATTTTTTGCAAAATAATCTACCAATAAATATTTATTTATATTTCTAATGCATACAGGCCAATATTTTTAGACAAGTCATCTTAATAGACTTATTTACATTACATAAACAAAATAGTCTGTAACCTATTAATTATTATTTTTACTATTAGTAGTGGGCCTTTTATATCTATTTATATTTGTTTCAGAAAATTATTTTACTTTGGTTAACTGCAGAAAATGGGCAAAGTGCCTCCCTAACATTTTTTGAAACTTCTTGAGTTTCCATTCAAAGCTGGTGGATTGATACATATATATTTAATATTTTACTTGCACATATGTTCAGGTGCCCAAAATTACACACTCAGAGACATTTCCTTTTTTTTATTATTAGTATTAGTTTCATTTTTCATTGTAAATAAAACATTTTCTCGGGCAAACATATCAGTGTATCATTTTTTAATGTTAAAACTTAACATATAAAACATACTGTACAATGTTTATTCATTCTTTCTACTGTGGTAGCAGATTCTGTGGTAAATCATCTGTGGGCAGTTACTGCAGATACTTGAGTCTTTACTGCAGATTTTGACACAAATGTGAAGAGACAACGTGTGAAGAAAAGACAGACAGGTGGGCCCAAAGAGAGCTAGAGAGACTGACGGAGACAGAGGGAAGAGTTTTCCCCACTGCTCTTGTAACTTTCTTTCAACTCTGATGTTTGCTCCATTGACATGAGTGAGCTGCTGCTTCTCTCAGTTTTTTGCTTCTGAAATGTCAAAGAAGTTTCTTTGGCTGCTGCAGAGCTGCTGCTTTCTTTACTACCAGGGAACTAGGAAGAGTGTCACTGTAATTGTAGAATGAAGACTACGCTTTCTCTCTCCCATTCTGTCTTTTCATGTTTTAGTTTGCAAAGACTTTAGATGCAAAGGGGGAAATTTTCCTCCTCATTAAAACGTTGTAAGAGAAGCAGATTCTGGTAAATGCACACACACACACACACACACACACACACACACACACACACACACACACACACACACGCACACACAGAAAAGGATTCATACACACCAAAATACATGAACATAAACCATAAACATGCAGCTTCACTGAAGGTTTTTCAAGCTAACGGAAGCTGACAGAGCAATCCCAGTCACATACATGCTTCTGTCTCTTTCTCTCTCATCTCTGTTTCATCTCCCTCCCACCTTCGTCCTCACAGTTTCTTTATCCTCCTCCACCCCTTTCCTTTAACTGTCATGTCCCTTTTTCCCCCTTCTGGAAGTAGACTATTTTATCTGTGCTTCCCACTCCCTTTCTCCTTTTGGTTATTTTGTTTTTTACTTATTACTGACTTAGCCTCTCATCTTTTCTCTTAGCAAAATGGACACTAACTACTACTATTAAAAGACACCTGAACTGTTCAATTCCCTTTTAAGTGATGGAAACATGTAGAATGAAATATGCCATACTCACTTATGAGGCAGGTAATCATTAGTAATCACATATTAAATATGCTTAAAACAGAATTTGGTGCTTCTGTTCTGGCAAAAATAGAGGACAATAGTTGTCAAATCAGTGAATAAATGTCATTTTAAATTAAAGTTTAAATAAAATAAGGAAAAAATTGTCAGGTCAGTCAGAGCAAGTCTTCACAAATACATTTCTGTTTACATTAATATTTTAAAAGTTTTTCCCTGAGTCTGACTGCAAGTTAATACAGAGCTAACAAAGCTGTGTAGATTAGCTTTAGCTAACACCAAAGCTGCGAAGCTCTGAGACAACACACTGGCCAACCAAGCTAGCTCTCAACACGGCTTAAAAAATACCTGAATTTTTCTTGCTCAACACAGACTTCTGTGTAGATGCATACTTGAACACAGGCTTTATTTTCTAAAGTATGCAAAATTCCTGTTTTTGAGGAATCTAAAATCTAATATAATCTAAATTTAATCCACATATAGACGTGCAGTTTGAAAGTGTGATTAATACAAGTATATTTATTTTATGGGGAAATCCACAGGCTGAATGAATGCTCCCAAAATGCATTTGTCAGAAAAAAGTGGAGACCCTAACATATCTTCATTGAGTAAGTTAAACTGGCACTGGTTTAAATTACACACTGCTGATTGTACTTGCAGAATGGAAAAAGTTATGTTTTTTCAGTCACATAAAGTTTAGGAAGCTTTAATTCAATGTGTGCATCAATGCTGTTGCAGGGGGTTGAAAGGCCTTATGTTAGACCCTGCTTATTGACACATTTCAATGAATCAAGGTCACACACATAAATATAAAGGCTTTCCATCATCAGATCAGCTCAGTTGTCATTTTAGTTTGGCGAGTTAAAGTATGACAGTCTCGATTCAGTATTACGGATCCATCCTGCATTCCATTCATTCATTTTACATCATTTTTCAGACCCCTAATTAAATGCAGCCTACAGTCACAGTAATATGCATGTAATTATTCTAGATCTACTGCAATACTGTAATACAGTGAAGTAACATTTTGAATAAGTAGGCCAGAAAAATTTTGTATTATGTTTACACCACAGTTTATAAAACATGTGCATGGATTTGTGCAAGGATTTGTAGACTGAGAGCAGGGAATTACACATGGCTCTTTTTTTTTCTCAGTTAAGACCAGAGGGCCTCTGAAGCTTTGAAAAGCCACCGTTACTCGGATAGTCGACAGGATCCAAAGCACAAACCCACAGTTGGAGAAGGTTACTTCAATCCTTTTGAGGGAAAAAAGTGTTTGAAGTTTTGGAGTCATCTCCCGAAGTATCCTCAACTTGTGGAAGATGTCCAGTGTGATAGCTCAAGAAAACACTTGTTCAGTGTCTCTGCAGGCATGACGGCCCTGTGCAATTGCACACATTCTACAGCCCATCTGACAGTTCTGGCATTTAATTAGTATTTTGTTTTCAGAATCTGTTTTTCTCTGTGTCAATTAGAATGGTATGAAAATTGCACATAACTGCCTTGCTGCATCTAGAATCATTTGATGGTCATTATCAATAAAGCAGCACATTGAAAGGGGCTCAAAAAGTTTCTCCTTTTTTATGGTGTGTCAATAATCCATGTCACGGTAACAAAACACACACACATGTAGTTCACCTATGTTTTCAGTCACTTCCTCTAGCTTATCAGGTGTTTAGAGGAATCGATTTTGTGAGGAAATGTTGCTGCAGAGTGTCACTTGAAAGAGCTACGCTGGCATACAAAGTGGAGGTGGATGTTCCGCTGACACAGCGTGTTATTATTACTCACCATGGTGTTTGCTAAAGTGCTGCACTGCACTCAGGAGATTTTTCTGAAGTTAACGGTCCCATCTACAAAAAACTGTACAGTATTGACTGTTCTCCTTCAGTCAACAAAGAAGTCACATCCCACTGATTGCTGCTTGCTACAACAGTCTCATTGGCTGTCTTTGATGTTTTTCTTTTCCTCCCTCTCTGTCTGTGGTGCTGGGTGGGTGGAGGTGGAGAGGTAATGTGATGCAGAGAAGCGACTGGAGCGAGACGGAGCTTTGAGAGAAAACCCAGGTTCACACCAGGGTGGCTTACACTGCTGCTTTACTCTCTGTTCACACACACACACACACATGCACACACTCACGCACACAAATGAGCATGCGAGCACCTGCGTATAGACATATGCACACAAATGTGCTTTTTCATGGGTGTGCACACATACAGTGCAAAGAGAAACACACACACACATACATACAAACACACATACACACACACATTCAGAGCGGCTTATGAGTTGTGCACCTCCAGCCGTAGTATAGCCCATCTGTGAAAAGGTAAATTGAATTTTACAGGCACAAAGCCGACTCCCCTGCGGTCTTTAGAAAAAAAAGCCCCACTTTGTGAGTCAAAAGCTTTTCTAAAGCTTTTTTTTTTCCGCTTTCCTTTTCTTCTCCTTCCTGTCTCTCTCTCTCTCTCTCTCTCCGTCTCTCTGTGGGGGAAATGAAGGTGTGAGAAACACTGATCGATATGCTCATTAAAGGGTTGTGTCTTTGCAAGGCCTGCAGAGGGTCTGCACAATACTGCACACAAAGAACAGAGAGGCAAACACTGCACTGTAAAAGCCTGCTATATTACCACAACACCATCCACAACTGAACAGCTCCACTTTTTACAACCACAAAGAGCTAACTGAGAGTAAAAACAAACCCTCCTTTCCTTTCTCTCTCTTTTTACACAACTTTTCCTCATCTCCCTCTCTCCTACTGCCTCTTTGTTTACCCAGAGATGTAGTTAAAGCACTTTTATTTTGCTTGTGCAGATGATTTTCCAATCTGTCTGTGTCTCTATTAATAGAAGCTCCCATACATAGCCTGTGTTTCTGTATTGAGTTAACAACAGCACAACAACCAGCTTTGCAGCTAGTAATTCTGCCCACACAATTAACCCCCACACACACCGAGGTACTGAGAAAACACAGTGTGAGATGTTAAATTCTAATTAACTACAGCACTACCGCCTCCACTCTTCTACCAGGTGTGCATGTGTGTATGTGTATGGGTGTGTGTGTGTGTGTGTGTGTGTGTGTGTGTGTCAGGCAGGTGGGATAGACGCTGACAGGTGGAATAAAATTGCCAATGCGAGGTATCCATCTGTGCAGGATCCACCATATGCATTTCAAAAACTCTGCAAGGTTTTCATGCCAAGTGATGGAGAGAGATTGGCACTGTTCCATCTGCCAGTGCACAGTCTATATTTAAGGTAAGGGTGTAAACAGGGGTGGAGAAATTATTACAATGTCTCACTCGATTTGAAGAGCTTTTTGGCTGAAATGTCCCCTGAGAAGTGAATAAAAATAGGACTAGAGTCAAAAAAGATGTAAAATATTTTCAGAAAAAGTAGCAAGTGGCTTATTCAAAGCAGGTTTAAAGAAAGAGAGTTGTTTGAAAAAATGGAGCGTACTGGTTCACATTATTTGTCACTGGAGACAAGGGGAAATAGCCGTTCTGGTTACCTGAATAAGGGAACAAAAATCTACTGGTGCCTAAAAAGTACTCTAATTAACATTTTTATGTCTTGTTTATTTAATCTGTACAAAAACTGATGTATATTGATGACAAGTTGTTTTTGCAGAGGTGTATGAGCAGTCTTTTTCTATAATGGAAATCAAGGTGGTTTACTGGAAACTCTATAACGGCACCTAGTCCAAGGTACTGCTTTCAGCCAAGAAAAAGTCCTGCACGAATAAGCGGATTTTGCAAAGTCATCTTTTCCTCTAATAGACAAACCATTGGTACCATTTGAAAATGAAACATCTTTTAAATTAAGCAAGAAAACTGATATCTGTAGTTTTGGTGAACGGGCTATTAAACTCAACCATCTACCCAAATCTCTGCCTGTTAAGATTGTTTGGTTCTATAACAAAGTCATGCTTACTTTTACCTTTTTTTTTTCTGAGAAACAAGAGTCACAATTCAGACAGCCACTTGAGGTCCTGGTCAGGTTCACAAAACGAGGCAAAGGAAAATTGAATATATATATAGTGTTTACTTGAATACTTTTTATATTTTTTTTATTTCAGAAAGAACACATCTCTGGCCTGTTCTTAAATAGTAAATGTTCTAGACCCAGCCTTAACTAAAATAATATGGTTGGAAAGGTGGAACAGACATACAAACATTGTGTGTATCCACTGTTTTCTTGGACTGCCTTATTCCAATCACAGAGTTCAAGTAAATTAGAAAAACTTGATATGAAGATGCTTTTTATTTATAGTAACAATTGCATATCATTGCTTCCATCAGTGTGTGTTTGCTCAGTCTGTCGAGTGCTGATACATTAAAATGAAGACTGGGAGGAGGGCTTCATTTGTGCCTCTGGTTCCCATGGTTGGACTGGCCAGCTCTGGTTGCCAGGGTTACTGTTTTCCCATGCGAATGGTCAGCACACTGTTGCTATGCTAATGAGAGTATATCAAAGCCACGAGCAGCAGCGGCGGCTGTCTAGTGTTGTTTGCGTGTGTGTGTGTTTTATTTACAGTGAGACACAACAGGGTCAGAGAGGGGCCAGAGCTTTTAACTTGAAATGTCACGCCAATTAAAAATTTGTAAAATTAAGCAGACGCTATCAAAGTTAACCTTTTGTTCATTAGGCATGGAGCTGTTTCTAATGGGATTTCTCTCCAGTGGCACTGCCAGGGGTGGGGTGGGGGCACGCCCACCCTGATACAATCGCTAGCACCCCAACTGGCTCCCCCCATGCAAGTTGAATATGCGTATGCTTCTGGAAATTAAAACTCTACCAGTGTAGGTCTATGCACATCGGATAATTGGTAATGTCATCCAAGTTATTTTCTGTACCGTTCAATTAAGGGTTTTCTCAAAACACCTGGCGAGCAGACTACTGTTGTGCACTTTCTAGGCTGCTGCACTCCACACACACACACACACACACACACACACACACACACACATACATACACACACAGACACACAGACACACAGTAGGCAGGTGTATGAGATGGTAGCTAACTTAGATATGAGGACAGTGATATTAGACATTTCTGACCTTAGATTTCCAAGATATGTAACTGAGTAGAGCTGGCAGATCTGCCATACAGAGAAACCTGCCAGGCTGCAGGAGTGGCTGTCAATAGAGAGGTGGTCATCAGAGTGAACTCCTGCCGGTGTTTTTTCCAATTAAGCAGAATATCCCTGTGTGTTAGTTACCTAAATTTGTGCAATGTCAAGTAAATTTTGATGCTGTACTGAGCTGTTTAGCTGTCCACTCATTTTAGCTTGTGGCCCAAAAGCTATGTAAATGAATAATGGTTAGATGTTTACCTAGCTTCTAGTAAAGAACATATTGTAAAGTACAAAATTTGTGTGTATTTCAGTTGTGGTTTAAGCTAACGTTCATGTACTGTAAAAAACGTAAGAGATCAGATGTGTCTTATTTTGAAGTTCAGATGAAAAAAGATCAAAATTGGTTATCAAAGTGTGTATAAAGTGTAGAGTATACAGTATGGTATTGTAGTGGTTATTATTTACATGAGTGTTGTTTGTGTTAATTTTACTACAATGGACAATAAAGATAAAAAATTCAGACAATCTAATAACCTTTTTTTTTTTTTGGCTTAACGTTGAGCTTTCTTCTGTCAATTTTCTTACCAAACCTGGTGAACATAGTGAACCTGAAAACCAACTGAATCTGTAACTGAGCTGAAATGCAGGATCTACAAAAGTTCATTAGAAAAAATCAGATATTGATACTTCAGACAGTAAAATCAAGGATCAGCAGACTAGATTTACCACATCACAAAAGTGCATCAGATGAGATTCCTTAACATTTATATTGACACAGCATGTATACCCCTGTAAATACTACAAGAGCATAAAAGAATACCTGAAATTGAGCCATAAGTCTTAGTTTTGATGTATCTGGTGTATTTTTGGTGTTCAGTAGCCACATCTGGCCTCCCCTATTAACAATTTTTTGGGGGGGCACACTGCTCCTCTCGCCTCTCTAGCCGACTATTTCTTTTACACCCTCCTATTTCATTATTTAAAACCCCTTCTCTCCCTCTTTTTGACGCAGTTTATCAGTATAATCAGCTCGCATGGAGAGTGAGAAAGAGGAGGACAGGAGGGGGAGAGGAGTGGGTGGGTGGGGGAAGGGCACACATGAACCGCATCATTCTCACATCCTCGTAGTAATGCATCTTTATTAGGCTCCCGACATCAGCCCAGGAGACGGGTCTCTGCTATCACTGTCAATTAGCTGGGGAGCCGCTCGGGGAAACAGCTTGCTACTCTTTATTAATATCTCCAAACAACCACACAGCACTCAGATGTATAGAAAGAGGCTTTCTCTTTATTAAAACATACTCAGAGCAGAAGTGCAAACCATACAAGAGAATGTCATCAGGCAGTGTAAGGTGCAGTTGCAGAGCTCAAGGTTTCATTTACTTGAGAGAATTTTTTAAAAAAAGAGGGGAAAGGATGAAGGGTGCTTTGCTTTATTCAACACAGGGACAGATATTACATTATCATTTCATCATGGCTTTCTGGCAATATGGCTTTTTCAATCAGCGGATACAGACATTATTTATTCATTGATGCATTTTTAAAAGGCACACAAGATACAGCATAGCCAATCTCCATAGAGTTGACACAATCAAATATACATGAATATAATATTAGTGTGAGATGGAGGCAGGGTGGCTGATGGATAAATTAAACTTTATTCATAAGGAGAACAAGGTGAGGAAAAGGAAAAAAAAAAGAGGGTTTGAGTGGAGCACATTTACTACACCACGTTTATGTCTCCACCCGCTCCACAATTATTTCTTCACAGAGATTTCTATTCGATTTGTCTGAAGCCTCTTCTGTGTGTGCATCACTTTCTGTTAGCCTGAGTGAATCTCTAGTGATGGTGCTGAGTGTGTGTGTTTGTGTGTGTGAGCGCGTGTGTGCGTGGGGTCTGGCAGTATATCCTTGCTTTAAGGCAAGTGTCTCTTTAATGAGGCTTTGCTGCAAAAGGAGCTCCCTAGGACTCTTGACGTGCTCTGCATTTCAAACACACACTCTCCTGCAGCACGCAGACCACTAGCACATCCTCCTCTCCATCACACTCACACACCTTGCGGGTTGATGTGTGTGTGAGCGTATGCCCCGCCGTGCCAAAGCATTGATTGGTGGCTTCCTGAACAGAGTGAGAGTTTGACAATGGAGGCAACCTTTCTGATGTAGTGTATCTGTCTCTCCTGCTCTCACTCTCAAACGTTTTCCTTCTCCTGCCCTTTCTTCTTCTTCGTTTTCGATACTCTGACCTCATGTTTATGTATCTCACTATGTCGAGCTGTTCGTCGATGTCACTCTGTTAAAGATCCCTCCTCCTTCTCCGTTTTTCTCCCCCCATCTCTACCTCACTTGTTCCCCTGCCGCAAAGGCCCAGAGACATGATTAATATAAAAACTCCATTGCAAAAGAGGATAGTATTATACACACAGTCAGGCGCCAACAAACAGGCTGTTGTATCTGTTGCTGAGTTGTGGTGAGTGCAGAACGCTAACAGGGGTATAAGAAGATGCTACAGACAACAAACACAAATCCTGTCAAACAATCACTAAAGTCTGGCTGCTCAGAGTGAAGGAGCATTAATGGATGAAATCTGGAAAGCAGAGAGTGAATTTCTATGTGCTCAACAGCTTTGTCCGCATTTTGGATCGAAGGCACAGGCTTTTTATTGGTTTAGACAATATCAGTGGCTTAGTAAATGTTGTGAAAGGCTTAAATGACAAAGTATAATTGCAGTTTGAGCAGACAGGCTCGGTGTCAGAGCTTCCTAAACAAAGACTCAGCCAACTGGTTTTCACTTATTTGGAGCTCTGATGAACTAACAGTTTTGAGAATTGACTCAAGATGCAATGGAAACAAGTGTTTTCTTTCTCTGTGTGTGTGTGTGTTTTTGTGATGCTTCGCTTCATTGTTTTTCAAGGAGAATGAGGTGTTCAAGAGCAGAGCAGCTCATTAGTGGCCCTGCTGAATTGCTCTTAATGAATGTTATCAGCCTCTAATGAAAAGTATTGTTCTTCAGCGCAACTAAATCAAAAGGAGTTTAAAGCACGCGCTCACAGCCCACACACATACACACTCAACGCATGGCGAAGAGGTCTCTGATGGTGACTCAACACCATAGTTACAGGGGCTAACACCCCCTGAGAAATCAAACTCTCATTTAGACCACAGCCACTGCTCAATACTCGCTCCGTTATCAATCAGTTTCAGTGGAAGTGTGTGTCTGAGTGTGTGCGTGTGGATGAAAACAGGAGGTGGGGCACGGTGAAGAGAGAGGGCTGAGGAAAAAAGGAAAGAGAAAATTGATTTATCTCCCATTGATGGTGGTGATTTGGCAGCAGATATGTGCAAGCTGACCTGTTTACAGCCCCCAGCCAATTAGAAAAGTTTTTCTCTGTTAAGTTAAAAAAAACAACAAAAAAAACCCAGCTCAATATATATTTCTCTTCATTTCAGGACCATATGGTAAATTTAAAAATAGCTTTAGAGTGGCGGAAAGCTGTGTGTTTGAGAGCTGTTGTAAAGGATTTTAAGAGCTGTGGAGAAAGCTGATGAGAAATGTGCATCTTAATGTGCGTCTCATATAACCTTCAGTCCACTATAACCGAAGACTCCTGGAGATTTTTAACATTCAGAAAAGACATAAGTTGGGGTTTTTCTGGTAGACTTGCTGCTCACTCTGCTGCTTGCTTTTAAATAACAGGTTCATTACCCTCATTACTTTCTGACACTGTTAAGGAAAACTACTCTGAAACCCAAACTGTGGCAGTGAACCAGGTTTATCCAGTAATGTTCCTGGTGAGTGTTTTTCGAAAAATGGTGAAAGTAGTGCACTGAAATATTTAATCTACTGTTAATAGCGAATGTTTCACAAAACTCAGCCCCCCGTCCATGATGCAGCTGAGGCTGTGGCAGATCTTCTTTGTCTTTGCAGCCAGTGGTGAAGGCCAGAGAGAAACATGAGGGATTTAAATCAAAAGAGTTCATTTTTGCTGCCTTGATGCCGTATTTGTACTTGCAAAACATGTTCAATAGACCTTGAGGATTTTACAAACCGTTCGTGATGAATACAATATAAGAAAAGATAGTGATGGTGTTTCAGAAGTGGAGCAGGAACACAAAGAATGAATAAAGGTTTATTATAGGAGGAGAGCCAGCTGATTGTCCTACTGTTCATATAGATGATAAAACTGATTTTTTTACATCAACTGTATGGCTTTTTATTTACTTAAAAGCACATTAAGTTTTATAAAAATACATCTCATAAATGTGGAGGTTTTTATTGCCTGCCTCAATGTAATTCTGTTTGATAGCAGCAAACATTTTCCAAGAAACTAAAAAACAAAAGAGTCTAAAACAGCACAGATTGAGAACTTTGTCCTTAGGATGATGGCTGAACCTCTTCATCACCTCTACCCTCTCTGGACCAGGAGCAGGACATTTACTGACACTGCTTTAACTGAATTTCTCGGTATCGAGGTCCTAAATTCCACTTGGTTATTTGCTGCCATTCAGAGCTGTCACCATGTGAAATTGCTGGGTGCAGCTTAAACACTGATTTATAAATAAATTTTCCTTGAGGTAATTTCATCACTCCTCAAGCATCGACCTCAGCTCTCAAGGGTGTCAGAATTTCTTTTCCATCACAAACAGAGTATTTGGGGTTGACAGCAGAACAGGAATGGAGGATTTGCAGGGGTTGGGGGCTGATGTTTGGTAATGAACATGGCGGAGGCTTGAGGTTGGCACAGCAGGCTGCAATCTAATCAGCGTGGCACCTTGTTTTTATCTAGACTTGAGGGAGAATTAGATATTTAACCATGGCAGTTTTATCTTTCAATCACACGGCTGAGGTCTGCACACCTTGTTAAGAGCTTAGATGTGTCCAATCAGCCAGCTTAGGTGGGTTGTCAGCATGACTTTGCGCATGTGTGTGATTGATTGTGTATGGGTGCTTTTAGCTGGTTAGCACTCTCCAATCAGTGTTTGTGTGTCTGCTTGCGGCTCACACTGGCGTTTAGTGTCTGTAGGCTGGCACAAATTGGCAATCAGGTGAGGTTGGCATGGACGAGGGCCTCTCCTCACCGGGATCCCGACTCCAATTGGCCCCTTCTCCCCTCTCCCATCCTCTCCTTCCCTCTCTTCCTCTCTCGCAAAAGCCGTTTTAACTTGACCCTGACAGGTGCTCCTGACAAAAACCATTACAGTCTCAATTACGCTATATATCTCTCTCCTCCTCCGCTGCTCATTTTTTCTCTCCTCTCTCATCATCCCTTTACCCCATTCCTTCCTCTGATGCTCATGGGAGCCCTAAGCGGTCTGCGTTGGCGCTTCCCTCCTGACTCTATCATCAGTCTATCAGACCTCTGCATCTCAGTCTGCCTAATTAGTCATGGTTAAACCATCACTTTCTTCCTCCTCCGGACAACAGAACAGATGTGTGTGAGGGAAAGAGAGAGCAGTGAAAGTACAATAGGTTGAAGCACATGAGGACACACTTGAGGGAAAAAAAAGAGCTGTATATCACGGCAGTAACATTGCCAGAGTTGAGGGTTCAATTCCCCAAAGAATAGTGCCAACACTGTCATGGCTCTAATGGCATGTATAGATGCTTCCAGAATGGAAAAATCTCCATTATATAGCTTACAGCATCCTGAGGCAGTTTGGAAGCAGTGGCAGTAAGAGGTAGGGCAACTGCCACTTGGATGTATATGCATACTTAGTCACTGAACACTTTTTTTTAGATTATTATTATTATTATTATTAATTATTGAGATTATCCCTTTGAAATTTTGCTATTTGTGAGAGTAGACTAGATAGGGCATTTGGGAAGGAAGGTGATGTCATGCAACATGAACACCTGCCAGAATTTGAATTGGGGAATGATGTGGGTATATTATTTGTATCTTCACCATTGACCTTTTAAATGAGCTTTTTAACTGGTCACTGTAGCTCCACCACATGCACTAATGTTAGTACCCTGATATTCCATTTTTGATCTAATTTGGGCCAATATACAAAATCTATGTTTTTACAAAAAAATGAGGAAAAATCATTTTTTAACTCAGGGCATCCTTGCAAGCATTTTGTGATGCTTTAAGCTGTATTAGTTGTCCCTGAATTGCATTTGCACCTGTTTGGTCCTTGAAAGCACCTTCAGTTGCATAGTTTCAGTATTGGATACTCGACTCCCCTGTGATACTGAGATGGTGAGAGGGTTTTATTTTCCTGAGCTGTGCACCATCGTGGACAGGTTTATAGCTCCTGGAGCTTCTACACTCTTCTTTTTGTCAACAAGAAAGCAAATAAACATCTTTCTAAAAATGTCACACTTTTCTTTGAAGCTGGAAACGGACCCAAGGCTTTACCATTAGAGTCTGTACTCCACTGGGATCTGTCATCATATGAATTCATGCATGCACTCATTATAGAGCAAGTGCTGTATAATGTATAGGATGGCATATATTTATATTATAATATTATCACTAGCTGTGGTATTGTCTCTTTTTTCTCTTTTTACTTCTCCTTTTGTCCTTCCAGCAGTTTACCATCATTTGTGGGGAGAAGGGGAAGGCCGGCTGCTGGGAGACTGGCGAGAGATACATGGAGCAGAGAGTGATGAATCTCCCCGCCGTCTGTAACACTCTCCGCTTCATTGTCTCTTCCCTCGTTTCTGACCCAAATCTAATGCGACAGGACTCGTTTTCGCTGTCCCCACCCACACACACACGTGCACACACCTCCTCCTGCCACCCCCGCCACCCCCATCCCCTGCTCTCGCAGGAGTCGTGCACCACCCCTCTATTTTTAGCTGTTTGTCCTTGAGTTACATTCCCTGAAAATTGCCATGATCCATAAAGGACTGGGTACACACACACACACACACCAACTGCTCCCTCCAGCCCCCCATGCACCCCCCAAACACACACACATACACACCCCACCCTTCCTCGCTCCTGCTTAACACCTCCAAGTGTGTGTGTGAGCTACAAATCGTTACCAATTTCATGTCTTTCGCCATTACTGAAGCGAATATTCTTCTCATTAAAGAGGTGAAATGGAGGGAGCGTTAAATGAGTGTAACGCAGACAGATCAGGCTGTTCTTTTCTCTGCCCCCTTACCACACACACACACAGTTACGCACACTCATCCCCCGCCTCAGAAAGTTATCCACTGTAGCCAATTAGCATGACTGCTCTGTCTAGCATTAGCCCCCCTCTTCCATATCCAACTCTCGCTCTCATTACTGTCTTTTTCTCTCTTCCTCTCCGATCCCCCACCAACCCCTCTTCTCATTCTCTCTCTTTCTCATTAGGGCTGCGTCGTAACACAGTGAATCATAATAGGTGCTCTACACTGTGAAATGGCTTTAGCTTTGTCTCATTTCACCGCTTGTAGCAGGAGAATGAGTAAACAGACAATCTATTCCACGCAGGCACAGACACACACCAACAGACACAAACAGGGCCGTCCATTAATCTGTCGTAAAGCAGCTTTTTGCCCGCCTGAAGAAATCCCTGATATTCAGAGTCAGAAAAGGAGAGTGGGGGCTAATCTATGGGAGCTGCCATGCAAAGCCATGTCTATCCACTGATAACAAACGGATGAACCTGACAATGAGAGAGGAAAAGATGGAGAAGAGGACGAGACAGCAGAGGGAAAAGGGTGAATCAGGTAGAGGGCCGAAAGGTGGACGGAGAGGAGTGAGAGGATGGATGGGTGGAGGCAGGGGGCGGAGACGGCGGCAGCCCTGAATGTAAATATGTGTGAGGGGATTATCACAGAGTGCCAGGCGGCGCTTTTGGGGCTTTGTTTCCGTGACACCGTGACGTTGGCTTTGTCTCTCTGACAGCAGACGCGTGTGTGTGTGTGAGTGTGTGTCTCTCTTTTTTGTGTGTCATTGTGTGTGTGTCATTGTGTGTGTTTGTGTCTGACATCCAGGCATCTGTTTCCTGCTGGAAAAGGTTAATTACATCTCCACTGCCTGACTGGACGTGCCATGCATAATCACACATGCTAATGAGACCTGTGTGCGTGTGTGTCTTTGTCTTTGTGTCTTGATGTGCAGTCTGAAAAGGCAGTTCTATAAGCCGCTGAATAAAAAATCTTAACCACTTCTTTCAGGTTTCAAAGTCTATTGTTGCAGCTGAGAGGAAAACACAAGCATGCAGACACACACTTTTAGAGTCATACATTCACACAGGTGACAGCTGGAAGCACAGCGCAGTGGCATTTATGCGCAGATACTCCACTCCCACCGGGGGACATTAATGGATGGGTCTGCATCAGTGTGTGTGCGTTTGTAATTACTTGGCTGCTTATTAATGAGACAGAGATGCTACGGCATCAGAAGAGGGACTTCTCACAAAGCCTGTTGCTCATTCTGACCCTTGACTTCTATCTTCACACTCCAGCTAAGCTGCTGATTGGACAGCTGCTCGGCTTTAGATTGGGCCCAGCTCAGCGTGAAAACTGAGATAGGCTCCAGCCCTCTGTGGGTGACTTTGGAAATTACTGTACACTTTCTCACTTGGCTGAAGTTTTCACTAAGTTGATCTGACATAAGCAGGTAGGTGAGGAGGTGCAGAGCTCCGCTGAGCTTTGGTTCCAATTCAGCCTCTGTGGCATTGCGATTAAGGCAGAGAAGAGAGAGATGGGGCGTTACTGAGAGGTGTGACTGAAAGAAATAATGGATTTCTAGCGCCCAGCGTCTCTTCAAACCCTATACAGTACACCAGTTATGGCGAACCATGAATCAAACAGATAAGAAATGTTTTTTTGGAATCACATCAGCAGAAGCAAAGTTTTCAGTCAGCTGCCAAGGGAAAATTAGAGTGATGTAGGAACTGGTAATAGGGATGAGCTCACAGGATTTTATTTTCATCAGTCTGATTCATCTCTGGAAACATAACTCAAGACAGGACTGGGTTTTTCAGGTTAGACAGTTTGAAAAGAATAAAATAAGTATAACCTAAAGTTAAGTCAGAGATACTATCTGAAAAGATACAACAGTAAGTTTTAAAATGCCCAAGTAGTTCTGAATTTACAATAAAACCTATCTATTGAAGCCCCTCTTCCATCCCTGTTATAGTATTTCCATAAATATATCATACAGTCTTTACTAAGCAGCAGTTACACAGGCTGTTCAGACCAGGCTGTTAAAGGATAAAACCTCAGTGAAGGTGCAGAGATCACAGCTGACAGCACTGCTGTCACACCTCTGTCTCCTGATCCCACCACTGCTCTACCTCCTCACCCTCCTCTTCCTCTACTTGCTCCTTTTTCTTCTTCCTTCGTCTACGGCAAAAGCCATTCAGGCCACAGAAGCAGGCACAGGTGAAGGGCATGGCCTACCTGATGCACTGCAGCCACATAAACCTGCGGAGGGGGAGAGAGGGGGGAGAAGAAGAGGGGAGAGGTTAAAACATATTGCCTTCATCTTGCAATCTGCTGAGATGTCACACTGCTCGGGAAGAGTTTTCTCCCAAGAAGTCTTTTGAACGCGCATGGATATCTGGCATCAAAGAAGAGGAAAGGGGTTTTCATTTATTTATGCATATTGAGGCAAAATAGGTTTTCTGATCTCTAACTTTTAACCAAACTCTGTGATCAAGAGATTTTGCCTTACATGACTTAATTTGATTAATTCACAGTTTACCTCACCGAGAGAAAGAATATTACCAAGTGAAAAAGTCTATGTAATTTCATTCTGTGTATTAGATGATTCCAGCAAAAATGCCTCCCAACATCAGTGTTTATAAAAGTAATACAGGTGTTGACATTCTGCATTGATCTTATTCTTACAGTATAATGGCTATTTTGAAAACACATTGAACAGTAGTTGAAGTCATGTAAACACATTGGACTTTGCATAGACTTGTAAGTTATCCATTAAGTTATTAGGTAGCAGTTATATTTCAATGAACCACAAAGCTGCACAAATATTACCTGCTTTAACAGAGTAAAATCTTTTTTTGAGAACTACTTTTATTTATCTTAGTTTTTCTCTAGGATGAATACTCTTGTTGGACTCTTTTTGGACATTATCCAGTTAGTTTTTAAAGATTGTTTTCTTTCTAGCTCATTCTCATTACCCATCTAAGCAGCTATCAATAATAGGACAAATTAATAAAATGTAAGCTTTGATAGCGTTGTGCTTTTTTCAGTTTTAAATCTCTGCAATTAAACATTAGTTTTGCCCATTTTGTATCATTGCAATGGAACTGGAAAAGGAATATTTGTTAAGTGATGTTGGTGCTTCTTTCTCACTGAGAATTTTTTTTTTAAATTAATGTGCATAAACATAGAAAAAAGCTTCATTGAAAAATGTATTTATAGTACCGCTTTATGTTATAGGCCCTCTGAAAAGTAAAGTTTAGTTTAGCTACATTACCACAGCATAACCATAGTTTAGTTATTGTAGGAGGACAGAATTTTTAGCATGTGCAATGGGTGCAAAAAGATGTTGTCTTTAAGTGTAACCAGGGTTCTGCAAACATGTTCAATATCAACAATCTTCTCTGATGGTGACGTTGGGAAAAATACTGTAACCATCTTTCAGCAAATAATAGTTTTGACCCTCTGCTCAACATTGGTGCAATAGAATGTTAGGCACCGTGAATTTACACTTCTGATTAAAATGCACCTTGGTTGACAGACTTGACCTCTCCTGACATGTGTTTGTACATGAGCTTGCACCATCTATGTTCTAATCAAAGTTCAGAGCTCCGTGTCCA
Source organism: Acanthurus leucopareius (assembly GCA_029814765.1). Lineage (NCBI taxonomy): Eukaryota > Metazoa > Chordata > Actinopteri > Acanthuriformes > Acanthuridae > Acanthurus > Acanthurus leucopareius. Next base: position 15,072,248 of record JAQMCX010000029.1, read on the forward strand.
ACAAAGCCTTGAAGTGCCCTCTGTCACTCACCTAACATAACACCTAAAATGAACATGAATTTTGCTTCTAACCTTACTCCTCCCAGTATGAAACTCTCCACATGAGCTATGAATATATATTCCATTCACAGCTGGAATGTCCAATCCAGATGTGACAGAAATCCAAAGGAGCCATGATCTTGAGTTTCAAGGGGAAATCAAAGCTTCATGCTACATGGTGTGAATTGCAATGTCATGCATGTAATTACATAATTTTACATCTTCATCGTCTGAGATATGCCATCATTTATATCAGCTACAGGTCTACAGCAGGAAACTGTTGTAAACTGTTGTACCAGTTAATGTAAATACAGCAGTCAGCTATCGATACAACCCCCAAGGCAACGTGTGTCTGTGTGTTTCAAGTTTGTGCAGTGCTCTCAGCAAGACACTCAATGCAGAGAAAGTTGCTGAGGTTCAGTCAATAGGTCAGTGAACACACACACGCACACACACACACACACATACACACATTGCAGTACAGATTGGTATGGCAGTCTATTGAGTGCTGTCACTCAGCGAGGAAAAAAAATCCTTTGCATTACGCTTCTCTTCACATTTTTCTTCACATCCGTATTTGTTATTCGATTATTCTCTCTCTCCTACTGTGTCCCCCTCTTTTACACCTCACATAGACACAAACGCACACACACACACAAACGACCACACAGCCAGAAATAGTCTTAAGGCTCACTAAACTCCCAACGTTAACATTTTTCGCTAGCATGCTAGCAGCCAATCACAGAGGAGCACTGAGATTAGGAGACGCGAGGTGAAACTGAGAGCTTCATTAAATACCAACCTGAGTCAGCAGCACCAGCAGGCCCGGCTGGGGAGTGTATATAGTGTTTGTGTGTTCGCATATGTGTGTGTGTGTGTGTGTGTAATGCAAGTGGGAGAGAGTGGGTGACAAATACGCAGGCACAAACCAAACATAAAGTGTCTGCATTTATGTGCATGTGTGTATGTATGTGTGTGTGTGGCTTTTGGGAGGGATGCTCACTTCAACCTGCCTCATATGGGGGCAATTAGCTGAGCTAGACTGGGCTGCCTGCAAGCAGAGACAAAAACGCCTCAGGGCATGCAGTGTAATGTGAGAGTGTGTGTATGTGTGTGTACATATATGCTATTAAACCTCCATGTGCTCTTCTTTTATTCCTCCTCTGTCATTCCACATATCCATCTAATCCTCGTCTGCAGATCTCCCACTCTGTACCCAATGGCTTTAGACCCTATGTGACATGCCAGAGAAAATCACATAGGAATAGAAAGCCATAAAACACAGCAGCGAGCCAGTCACGCCGGTAGCACGGGGAAACTTTTTGTCTCACAATGATTCGTGTGTGTGTCCGTGAGTGTGTGTAGCTCTCTCACTTCATGCCTTTAACACCCTCAGCTTGTCTGACAGCTTACAAGGCCCTGCAGAGGATTTACAACAATGCTGAGACACCTCTCTCCACTATCCTTCTTGTCTCCTGTGTATCCTCCAATCCCTCCCCTCCTGTCCTTCGATCTCTCCTTCTCACACCCCCACCCACCCACATACACACACAAACACTTGCTCGCTTTCCATCCTAAGCCATGCTGCCAGCCATCAGGAGTCAGTGTCTTGTTTTGGTTTTGCGTAATTACTAGGGGTCCTTTCACAGATGAGCACAGAGATGAGACAGATGAAAACACAGCCTGCAGACCCTCTGAATTATTAACTGGCTGAAAATGGATGAGTCAATGTTAACAGAAAGAGAGAGAGAGAGAGAGAGGGAGGCAAAGCTGCCCACGTGCATCCACAAATACACACATAAATGAACAACCATGGGCCTGAGTACACCCTGGCACCACGCATGAACCAGCCATGGTGAGATCCAAACGAGGGTTAAACCGATATTTCTGGTTGGTGACTCTGACTAAGGAAAAAAGACATGGCAATGAACTTATTTAACACTTTGAAAATGCTTAACTTATTTTATGCAATTATATATTACAAGGCAGTGACCACTAAAATGGAGACATGTCAAACAGTCCAACTGCTATCGGACTTTTAGGTTGATACGAAGATTGATTTTACAGACTTAAAAAATCCGTAACAATGTCTATGCTTTCCTTTTTTAAAAATAAATGAAGTTCAGCCTATTTTTATCACAAGTTGGGTTTTACTTCAACTGAAGTCTAAGCACTGTTCCTAAGCTGTTTCTACCCTGAAATAATTGGATCTCCAAATATTGTGTTGTAGAAATGAAAATGGTTCAATATTCCCAGTGCTCATTTTTGTTCCTGATGCCGGGTCACGCCATAATTGGGCTGATATTTTGAAGTCTGATACAGTCGAAACACACAATTCTTAGTAAGGAAAACAGTCTTTCAACTGCATATCACTTGAGGAAATAGTTCAACTTTGTGGAAAAAGCACTTACTGACTCTCTGGTGCAGAGTTGTATGATCAAACAAACAAGATAAAACGTGTTAATTTGAGAGATTTAGAAGTGCTGGTAGTCAGTTTTTATTTCACCTTTGAACCGAGGCAGGCTAGCTCTTTACTCTTGGTCTCTATCTTTGCTAAGCTAAGCTAACCATCTGTTGGCTGTAGCTTTATGTTTTCTGTACAGATGTGAGAAAGGTTTTGTTCTTTTATCTGATTCTTAGAAAGACAGTCAATCATTTCCCAAATGTGGAACCATTCCTCATAGATCAAAGACAACACAGACACGTACACTGGCAAGATATAATAATATCTGTGTATAAGTATGGAGCTATAACTCAAAATTTGGATGGGATTTGGTACCTTTTTTTGGGAAACTATTCTAGCAACAAGGCATGGGAATGGGAAAGTCAGAGAGCTGACAGACATGCAGAGATAAGAGAACTGAGAGATAAAGAGGCAGGATTTGACAATAAAGCAAGAGAGGCACCCGGAGAGAGTTTGAAGCAGGTGGGATTAATGTCAAAGTCATCCATCCTTGTTTTTGTCCGACTTCTTTAACCTCATCCCTGCGAAAACTCACACTGCTTGCTTGTATGTACTTTCAGGCTATATGTTTATGTGTGTGTGTTTTTATCCGTGTGTGTGTAAGCTGATTTGTGTCTTATCGAAATCCTCTATGGAAACAGACAATGTGGTTTATTTGTTATCTTCTTGTTTGGACAACGAGATAAGGCGATCAGTGTTTGTGAGACTGTGTGGAAATGTATGAGCATGGTCGTAAATGTGTGTGCACTTAGACTTGTGTGTGTGTCTGTGTGTGTGTGTGTGTGTGTGTCTACATAGAGCAATAGATAAGTTGAGTGTTGTGCCTTTGAGTCTTAGTGACAGAATCTTTATGCTGATCCCAATGGTCAACCACCCAGAGAAGTTCCACAGAAAGCTTATTAGACCTTTATCCATTATTTATGTCATGCCTCCCTTTAGAAACACACACACACACACACACACACACACACACAGACAAAGCAGAACCACTGTGTGCTTCTTGCTGACATATGCCTGACTTCTACTCAACTAATATACTGTAAGTAGCCACTGAGAAACCTCCCGTCCAGAACATTTCCCATCAAGCAGGCAACAACTTGCTCTTAGCTGCTGTAAAAACCACAAGTTTCTCTCTGCAGTGGCCTCGAATAATTTGAATCCCGATCCACTTGCTGCCATGCTCTGTTTTTTTAGGTCATTATATGCAGGTGGTACACACAAGAGGCACATCACAGCTCACATCACAAAACTCAAAGATTACTCTTCTAAGCAGAAAAAGCTTATGAAATTCAAAAAATTCAGTAAATTTTTACTTTACTTACATCGTGTTTGTTGTATCAATGGTGATCCTGCAATGTTTCCCAGTTCCCTTCACTCTGCAACTGTGTCGCCACGTACGAACGTTTCCCTACCTGACTGAGTCAAACATATACATTGTCTCCTCCTCCCTTTTCTGTTCCCATGTCTGCTTTCTGGCTTTAAGCCCCAGTTCTTTCTTTACCATCACATAACCAGTGTGTGTCCTAGATTCCTGCGTTTGATTCTGATACCTGCACAAAGCTTTTACCTGTATCTATTGCATTCTTGTCTCCCCCCATTTTAAAACCTTCCCAACTCTCTTTTTCTCCTCTCATTTTCGCTGTCCAACACAAAATGCCCTCTGTCCTGCTCTCAGGTAAAAACTCCACCCACCAACCCCCTAATCCAGGGCTAAAAAACAGGGAAACAGTTTCTGTTGTTCCAACACAAAGGCACCAACATGAACATTGAGGGCGAGACGGCACTAAAAGGAATTGAGGATATAGGGGGGGGGGGAGTCAGAGAAAAATTGATAAGGTCTTCAAGAAGGTAAAGCAGGAACAGTGAACTGAGATTGAATGAAGTCCATCAGGCTCAGGTATTTGAATAGTGTGTGTGTGGAGGTTCAGGTACACTGCTGTGTGTTGGAGTCTCAGTCTGTCCTCATGGCTAACTGTCTCCTGGTGAACAAAGAGCCTATTGATTCACTAACACATAGGAGCTTTCTCTCTTCTCCACAAGCCACTGCTTTGTGCTTGTCCTCTAAACACACACACACGCATTTCCAAATTCCCCGGGTGCACACTCACAAATACATTCACACCACCAATCCACCTGCCACTGGATATATCCGTGCTCTTTCCGAGACAGCTCAATACTCACAATCAATGTCCATTTGGTCACACAAGATGGGCAAAATACTTATTTTTAAAAGTCACTTGCTTAATATTGAAGTGGAAAAGGGGATGAGGAAAATCCACAAACGTCCACTGCAAAACATGTTATTTTGTGTAATTTCCATGCTTTAGGTGGCATTTACATTAGACTGTGTGAAGCAAGTGACCCATCTTATTTAAAAAGAAAGTGTTAGAAAGGAAAGAAAAAGTATCCAATGCAAGTGCAATTTACTTTGCTTGGAAAGAGTTTGACTCTGACTAATTATGACTACGGCTCAGAATGACTAAATAAACGAGAGCTGCAACATATTTTTATTTTTTCTCTGGTAAATAATCTGTTGATTAATTCAAAATGTCATAAAATAGCAACAAATGTCAGTGACAAGTTGGAGGAGGAGGAAGGTGATGTCATCCAATTGCTTTTTTTGCAATTGGATGACATCACCCTGCCAAAATAGCAATTTGATGAAATCACCCCAGCATCGAGTACAAAGAGTCCACGAACCAAGATTCAAATAGCTATTTTATAAATCAGAAAAAAGACACCAAATGTTTGGCAAATTATCTCAGTGATTACGTTTTTGTCAACTGACTGTTCAGTTAATCCAAGAATTGTTTCAGCATTAGAGTAGAAAGTAATTTTACGCATGCGAAAAGTTGGCTCTTTACTTTCCAAGGCTGCTGACAAACACACTTTGTGTTGTCTGTTGGCTTCAAAAATTTTCTTTCTTGCCCCCTTGTGGAGGGAGATCCGTGCTACAACAAGCCATTGAGATGCTCACGAAGGTCTACCAGAGCTACGTTAATTATAACCCCCAGGTTCTCAATGGGGAATAAGGCTTAACGAGGCCATGGCAGAGAGCGGGGGATTACGAGGTCTCACTAGCTCTACAACTGTCTGGCCAATCATTGAGCCCCTTTATAAAGTTATGAATGTACTGAATAATAATGCTGTAATACATTGGCAGGAGCCTTAGAGGGGCAGTGAACTGCGAGAGAGAGAGGGAGACACAAATAGACAGAGTGATAGTGAGAGAGAGAAAGAGAGAGAGAGAGAGAGAGAGAGAGAGAGACTGTGTTTCTGTGTGTGTCCTGAAACCAAAAGACTTCTCGCCTCAGCTGCTTGGACAGATTACCTGAAACTAAGAAAAAAAAAACAGGTAGCAAATGGGAGAGAAAGCAAGGTAACAGAGGACAGAAAGGTCAAAGTGGTCTCAGAGAAATGGAGAGAGTGTTCAGGAGAGAAAAATGGATGTAGAAGTAAAAAACGGAAGAAGTGAGAATACTGTCAACTGTACAATGGATTGTGCATGAGCATTCAGATGGACCGTTGGGTTTCGGGGAAGGTTATGGCAGCACTTTTCATGGATTTTCTGTGGAAGTACGGATCACCATGATACTGAACCAAAAGCCTTGTGGTGCAGAGGCAAGTCACCATGATTTGGTGTTTATGAGTGAGCAGGAGTATAGCAAGGCTGGAGAGACTGTGGTGTTAGCATTGTTTGCACTGTACGTCTCACTCAATGTCATTTATCTTTTGCTTATTCAGACCACAACATATTAAATTATTCTATATAAGTCTGTAAGTTTTCTCCAATCAACAGTTTAATCTGTTTGACTTCATTTGTGTTGTCTTTATGTAGCTAACAGTGAACATGTTGGCTGTGAGTGCTGTTTGACTGCCTGATCTCGAACCTGCAAAGTTTTATTGTTGCAGGAGTGCACAAGAGCAACACTCTGCCACTTTTACTTTAACTAGTACATAAAAAGGAGTACAACATCCCTTCATTCCTCATTTACTCTTCTGATTGGTTTCTTAAGCTTTGATGCATTTTGCAAACAAAACAGAACCAGCCTGTTAAACCTTTTGCAGCTTCTGCTGAATCCACAACGCCTGCAGGAAATGAAAGTTTGCTCCCTTTGTTTTTCGTAGCCTAGCCTATTAGATGAGCTTGACCTCTGATTGCCCTTCAACTTTCCCTCAGAATGTGCGTTACATAACCTTTGAGATGATTCTCAACTGTGTGGATGCATTCATGTGCTGGCACATTATTATTTCTCCAGTTTCACTCCCTTGTACAGTTTTTCTATGCATGTATGAAGCAGGCAAAACCATGCTGAAAATTAAGCCAAATCAAAAGTGCCATAACTGCAGTTCCCAGAGCAGCCACTTTAGACTGACAGCCCTCATAAAACCTTTATATTAAAATGCCAATGTCATAGCAGAATAAGACCTGTTGAGAGCCTGGAACAAAAACATTTCTTGTCTCTATAGTTAATATTTTCATTCATTACAACTGTATAGGGTATGGCTTTTTTGTACATACTTGTTTAGATTCTACTGAGGCTTAATGTTTTGGATAAGTAAGGGCGAGGTTTAACTAACAGCTAGTGGCTAGCTGTCTGCTGGATGTCACCTTAGCTAACTCAAATCATTAAACTTGATGCTCCAACGCTCCAACTATTTTCCTATTTTTGGATTAGCTGGAAATCACTCATGGACAAGATGTTAATGGCCTGAGCAATCTGAGCCATGATGAAGACTACCTCAGTTTATGACATTAAGCAGTCATACAGACTCTGGAGGAGTGTGAGTTTATGACTCTAGTTATTACACTCTTCAACTCAGATGAAGACATTTTCTTTGCAATTTGCATCACACAGACCTACTTTGAATCTTTACTCTCTTGCCGCTCTTTCATTGACATTATATACAGTAACGCCATATTTAAAGTGAGAGATTCCAGCAACCTACAACTCAGAAGTATTGGATTAAAAATTCAAACCTATCCTTTGAGCGCATAAGAAAACAGTGAATAATAAAACAGTTGCGAGAGGCAGAGGGAGAACAGAACAGAGAGTCAGAAGGAGGGAGAGAGAGAGAGAGAGAGAGAGAGAGGGCACCCTGCCCTAGTTATTCGCCTGTAAGCTGCTCACAGTGCAGACATGGCAACGGGCCGCATGAGGCGAACGCAGGAGAGGAAATGAGATGAGAGCACAGAGATGGGCAGAGGTAAAAAAGAAAGAGGGAGAGAAAGTCAGGCCAGAGACAGGATTAGTGATCAAAGAAAACCAGTGGCCATCCTGAAAGCCGCAACACACACATACACACACGCACACAGGCTCACAAACACGGTTATAGAGAGAGGGAGAGAATAAGGGAGATTAGAGTTTTTCCATGGGGTTAATCATTTACCGTCCTTCTTTCCAGCAGCACCTTGGCTGTGAGAATGAGCACTTTATGCATGAATCCATTTGCATTCATGCATAAAATGCAACCACACACACACTTTCACGTTGATTGATTATAGTGCTGTAATAAGAAAATATGCCAGTCTAACTTCCTCTCTAATTGGCTTTAGAGAGCTTTTCCCCCTGAAGAAGTGCTTTGGGACAGAAAAGACACAAAAACCTAATATGACATCTACCTTCTCCTTCTCAGACATTCTGAGCTGGAAACCAGTCTTCTGAAGCCTTTTTAAAAATCTCCTCAACCTTTGTCTCCTTCACTTTGACGAGTCACAGATTAGGAGATAAACAATGGGCAGAAGATACCAATTAGCCCGTCAACGGCAGCACAACAATCTTCAGCACTCCTCCGCTTCCCAGAGGAGTGCTGGAAGGGGGAAAAAAAGCAATGGCGGAAGGAAGGGAGGGAGGAGGAAGGAAAGGAGGAGAAGAGTAAAACTTTTGGAGAGCTCACGGCTAATCAGGGAATCCTTCTCCTCAATCTCTCTGTGCACAGGGACACAAAAATACACACATCTCCCCCGTCAGAGGCTTGACCTCCACTAGCTGATCCCGCTCCTTGATATTTCATCGCCCTCCCACCGGCTGACCTGATTGGCTAATGACGGCTCATTTATCTTGATGTAGCACCTGCAGTGTCTACGAGACCTGTGTGCGTGCGTGTGTGTGCTTGTGTACTAGAAAGAGTGTGTTTTCAAGTGTCTACATGCATGCACGTATACACACACTTACAGACACACACAAACACATACACATGTGCACATACGGACACACAGACACACACACACAAGGCACACAGTATATCTCATCCCTCCTAGACCAGCTCTATCTACGCCAGCACTGCCCTTACTGCAACACACTGGTTCACCTCTGGGGAATAACGGAGAGGAGAGAGAACAGGAGGAGGAGGAGAGGATGGAGTGAGAGGGGAGGAGGAAGTAAAGAGTAGTGAGACAATAAAAAGGGAAAAAAGGGGGGGAGGTGGAAAGTGCGAAAAAGAGGAGCAGGGAACGAGAGAAAGAAAGAAGCACAATTATAGGAGTCAGAGGAAGAAAGAGAAACAGAGCAACACGAGAAAAAGAGAAGATAAATAAGAATGAGAGGTGGATGATTAAAAGAATATAAGGGGCAAGGAGGAAAAGAGATAAAAGAGAAGGGAGCAGGGAAAAAAAAAAACAACCAGAGGAGAGAATGGAGGAGGGGAGATCAAATGAAGGGAAGAGGGATTGATGCATGTTTTATTCACTCACCGCTAACACTTCTTTAATTACCGCAGCTAAAAGTAAGCTGAATAAGTAAAAGGGACAAGCCAAGCAACACTGTAGATGTTATATGAGCCCAGCATCTCTAATTTACACATCCAGAATTGTATGTACGACATAATTACTTTCACTTTATTAAATCATTTTCCATTATATTTATAGCGTGAACTTTACAGTTTAAATTTTAATTAACTTTATTTAATGAAGTTGCTGACATACCAACTCATTGTAAAATAAATTTTATTTAGCAAAAAAAATAAGGTTAACTTTTTTCTTTACTAAAAAAAAGGGTCACAATGTCATGGTGTAGCACTTCAAAGCTAACAGGGAAGGTAGTTGATGTTGAGTGAGCACACAAGTCCTTCATTTTTTCTACTTATTTTCTGAGTTTCATGTGTTTTTAAGGTTCATTTAATTTAATTTCTTTATTAGTTTAAGGCAGTGCTTCTCAAATAGTGGGTGTGACCCCAGGGACCATGCACGGGGAAACTACCATTTGCTTTTTCATTGCCGTACTAGAATAAAGTGTAATTTTTTTTATTTTTTTTTTAAATTTCGTTGTACCTGTTACACTGACAATAAAGGACTATTCTATTCTATTCTAATTGCACATCCGCTGCAGTAGATGGCAGTGACGCTTTCATGCTGCTGTGTCTTGGGTGATCACTGTTTTCAAAAGTCATGAGGGGTTAAAATTTGTTCATTCTTGCTTTTTAAGATGAAAAATTATAAATGATGGAAAATAGATGAGCTCCAAAGGCACATCTCATCAATCGTGTTTTGAATTAGTTGCGGAGCATGGCTTCGAAAAGTTGTGCAGTGTAAAAACGTGCTCACTGTAGCCATTAATCCTAACTTCATCATTTTAATTAAAAAAAAGAAAACAATTGAGAAGCACTGGTTTAAGGTTACGTATATTACGCTTGATTTTGAAAGGACTAGAACTTCTTATTCTGATCGGATTGCAACATACCAATTTTAGTCAATGGGCTAAACTATAAAAATCTACCCTTAATTAATTCGGTCCCTTTTAGCTTAAGCTATGTAATGAAATCCATATTTTTGTGAATGGTGGCCTGGAGCTCAGTAGAATAGCCACAAAGGCACCAAACAAATGGGATTACAGCTTAGGTTTTGATTTTATCACAGCAGATATTGCTTCATTCATAATTAAAGATGCATTGTGTTCTGATGATACAGCTGGAAACTTTGACTTCAGCTTGGAGTGAGACTTGTTCACTTGTGTATATGTGTGTGGTTGTGTATGTGTGAGTATATGAGGTGGGATCCCTATAGTAATCTTTGACCATATTTGGGGATCAACAGCTTAGAAATAAATGCACACATGGATAGACTGCTCAGTGTTCTTTGTAGTGTGTTCCTCCCTTGCTAGAGGTGTTTCTTCATCAAAGATCATAAGATGAAGATGAGTTGGGTTTTATTGAGCTTCTTCATGCATCTCCGATTGACTTTAACAGAACTGGCACCAAAGACTGGCATGTTGATATCATGACATATTGACTCTTCCTTCTTTTATAGCTTCCTTGCTGACCGCCTGTGTTGGAACTATTTTAACAATTCTATTCTAAGATGCCAGCAATTGTGCTGCATTCATGTGATGTCTACAGAGTGAGGAGAACAGTATAAACATGTTAGCCCAACTTGGGACTTCTTGCATAAGATCCCAAAGGTTTTTGCAACTTGCAGTGTCTCACCCTAAATAAATAACCTAAAATTAGACAGATTGTTGTGGGTTTTTACAGCAGTTAGTTGACCAGTGAAACCAGTTTCAAACAAACAATAGTTTCTTTATAAGCTAAACTGATTGAGTTGGTGTTGATTCTTGATTATATTTTGATAAAGCCATTAGCCACGTAGGACTGCAACAACTTTGCCATTAGTTTGTTGACACTTGTTTTTTTTAGCCTTGATTGCTTGTAATATTGATGTAAACAATGACATAAACATGAGAGCATGGATGAATGTGATGACTATAATTGATACAGAGCTACGAACTGTAGTTTTCTTTCAGGTTAGGTTCAATTTAGATCTTGTTCACTGTTCAAAGATATCAGTGTTAGCCGCTAGTAAAAGATGAGATGTGAATATCAGTCACTTGTGTGTGATTCAAATGCTAATGTAGATGCACATTCTTAATACCTTCACATGTAGATTTTCTTGACATTAAAACAATGTCAAGCTACTTCCATTTCTGCTTACGAATGAGGGAAACCGTCATCAGAAAAACCATAAAACAAGGCTTTTCAGCAAAAGATGAACTGCAGCTGGTCTTTGAGTTTGACATCTTTGAGCTCATTAAGAACTTTATCTGGGTTTAAAACAGAGAATGTAGTCGTATCTGCTGTCATTTCTTACTTCAACATGAAATGTCATGTATTCCAAAGTTCAACCACTTCTTTGCTATCTTTTTGAAAGTTAACCAGTTTGACTCCTCTAAAGCAACAACATCTCAGCCTATTTTATTTTTTTTCTATAAATAATATAATTTGATTCCCACAATTGCCTTACATGTTATGCCTTACTCATCCCTCTCTCTTTCCCTTCTCCTCCTCCTCCTCCTCCTCCTCCTCCTCCTCCTCTCCTTCCTGACTGCAGAGAGAGAAGGGTTTGCATGTATTATGTCGTCTTTTGTTCTCTGCTGTCGGCTCATTGTCAAAAGAGAGGAGAGAGGAAGAGGGTGGTTAGTGAGGGAGAGGGAGATAAAGGATGGTGGGTCTTCATCTGGCATCCCTCCTGATTGTAGGTAGATATTGGGGGTTTCACCCACTTAGACAACCCCCACCCTCACATCCCCATTTGTGCATTTTTATCTTTTATTTTCTCTCCAGGCCAGGTGCTGCTTATCCAGCCTTCAGCACACATCTTATCCTGCCCCCCCCAACCTCTCCACCCCCAACCTGCTTTATCTCCCACACCGCCGCCACAAACTCACACTATGACATATGAACACACACATTCCTTCAACCTGCTTTTCTATCTTCCCCTCCTCCTCCTTTACTGCTTTCACATCTCCTTCTATCCCTCCCTCTCCGGGACCACTGAAGGCAACCGGCGGGCCATGACTTATCCTATCGCTGCACTTGAGATGGCCCTGACACATATGCATGGCAGGCAGACAGACAGGTAGGCATATAGACAGGCAGCTAGGAACTCATCAACTCTAGATCTGTATCTTAACTCCGGTCTTAGAGGCTTAATCTGGCTGCTTTCTCCAGCGCAGCCAGCTACTGTAGCAGCCAAGAGCCAGAACAGACAAATCCATACAGCTTAAATTCCCCGAAATCTCTCAGAAGTCAAGCTTCTATGAAGCAAATTGGGCCTTTTAACATCTTTTGGGTTTATTTTTATTATTATTTTGTGGGTGGTGTGGTGCATATCCATAGAAAAACACCGAAATCCAGAAGGCGGCATTTTTTTGAAATCTCAGAAACTGAGACACCCTTTTGTCCTCACACCTACTATGTCCAGTATCAAGGCCAAAGTGTGTGGGATCTGGCAACATTTCAGCATTGCTATTTCATGCTGTTGCAGCATATTCACTACATATTATGAGCTGCAAAATGGTAAATTTGCTGCTAATCTATAAACTTTTTTTTTTTTGAGTGCGAGTGTTGTAGCTACCGGCTGCAATGGGAGGGAGGGAGGGTGGCGAGGCTGCCTGAGCTGAGCTCTCCGTCCTGATTTAGAATTAAATCTATTTCTGTTCACCCTCCAACCCCGCCGGGAAATATTTAAATCTGCCATGGAATGTGTGTATATGTGCATGTGAGACAGAGAGAGCATGACTGAGGGCGAAAGAAAGACGGCAAAAGAAGCAGAGATTATTTAAACATGTAAACTTTTGGCTCGCTGTTTGAGAATTTGCATTTGGTACACGACTTTGGCAGCATGGTTTTCAATATGCATACATGCCAATGAAGTCACTGAAGTCAAATCAGACAGAATGAGAAAAGAGGAAGATAGAAAAAAGAAATAGATAGATTAAGATGAAAAGAAAGAGAAAAAAAACTGAAGGCGGGAGTGTTTGCTGTGCTCTGTGTGAATGAACGGGGAGTAAGACTCAAGCCGTGGTCAGTAATTCATAAGCAGAGCACGTACAGACTTAGCCAAGCTCACCCTCTGGCTACACACACACATATACAGGATAACATACACACTCACTCACTCAGAATCACACCAGCGGTCCCGACAAGCCTGAGCCCCAATCTCAGCTCTATATCCAATCTTACATCCATTCAAATGTCACTGCCAGCACCTTTGACCCCTGTTAGTACAAACAACACACACACACACAGACATTCACACACACACTGTACACTTTCCTCACTGTCTCTACAGATGAAATAACTTTATAACAGAACATTGTAACAAATGAACTGTTAACTAATACAGTAAAAGTGTGTATATCAGAGAGGGAAGTGAACACTCACCTCAAAGTGGGACCTGGCGCTCCGCTGTGCGGTGATGTAGAAATGACTGGCTGCACCTCTGTCCTCGCAGACACACACGCACACATGTGCACGCTCACACACTCGGCGGCGAGGTGTGTGTGAGGACAATGAGACTGGACTGGAGGGAGCTAAGCAGCAGTAGGAGGAGGAGGAGGAGAGTGAGGGGAGGAAAAAAAGGGAGGAGGGTGATGTGTGGTTGGGCGGGAAGGTGAAGAGGAGAAAGAAAGAAAAAGAGAGAGAGAGAGAGAGATTGGGTGAACAAGCAGAAGAAAAAAAGAAGTGGCTGAAAAAAAGAAAAGTGAAAAGGGTCCTACTAAAGCGGAGTCCCTGTTGTTCGGTTTGTGGTTTTGTGTGTTTGTGTGTGTCATGAGTTTGTAAAATGTGTTGAGGTGTGTGTGTATATGTGTGTGTGTGTGTGTGTGTGTGTGTGTGTTTGTGTGCGTGTGTGTGTGCGTGTGTGTGTGTGCATGTGTGTGTGTAAAGAGTCTGGAGGGTCTCCTGTTTGCCACTTGGGACTTGGCGCCCTGCCTCGGAGCAGAAAGTGTAGCGAGAGCAGCTTTACATTTCTTCCCAAGAGTCGTTGTGTGTGTGTGTGTGTGTTCGTGTGTGTGTGTTCTCTACTCAATCAGCTAGCCTGTAGCTCAGCAGCATTACAACACATCTCATGTCTTCTTGTCTCAGAAGCTCCTCAAGCCTCCTCTTTGTCCTCTTCATCTGTCTGTCTCCCTGTCTCTCTCTCTCCAGGGATATACCTCCGCCACTAATCTCTTCAAAGGTCTCTCGGCCACTCAAGCTCACTCAGTTCTCTCTCTCTTTCTTTCTTTCTTTCTGGGGTTTTTTTTACCTCACTCAGCTTTGTAAGGTAAAAAACAAAAAATCTGCCATTACTGTAGGGGGATTTTAACATGTTTCTAATAGAAATGAGCACTTAAAGTTATTTTCTATAATTTAAAGCTGAGGAGAAGAAGAGGAAGGTGAGCGATGTAAAAAACAAATCTGAGCGTATTTCTTAATGCTTAAACCAACAATAAAAGGAAAATAACATAAAAGAGGAAAAAGAAGAGACTTTATAACGTGAATATTTTTGACCTCACTAGGGCATCAAGTGTGTATTCTTTCGCTGCTGAAAATAGTCAAAAAATAACTATTTACTTCAGTTTGAATAACATTTGCAGTGCTCACCTGTTTAAGTAAATAATTAAGCCTTTGTTTCAATTAAAGTATGTCTTTAAGTACCTCTTGAAGACAGAGTAGAGCAGTTAGAAAGTACCAAATGTTGCACTAACACAAACTGTTGGTTTTGGTCTTTTCATGGGATTTGTTGACAATAACACAAATATAGAAGGACATCGGACTTTTCTTTTAAAGACGTCACAAAAATGACAGAATAAGGAGATTTCTAGCAGTGTGTCCAGCTTACACCAGCACCCACATTTACACACATACACAACCGCTCACACACACACTGAGCTCCAGGTGTATGTGTGTGCGTATGTATGTAATTGTGTGTGTGTGTGTGTGTGTGAAGTGTAGCCTCAATCCTCCGGCTCAGCCACAGAAAAGCCAATCTCCACATCCAATTATTTGCTTCTCAAAGGCAGACAGATGGAGAGAGGGGAAAAAACTGAGCGAGGTAGAGAGAGACCAAGTTAGAGTTGGAGAGAGAGGCTCTTTGAGGGTGTGCACAGGGGGGAGTTAATTAGAATGAAAAAGAAATGTAGGGAAGAGAAAGTCTCTTCTCTGCTCGAGTCTGGAGAATAGTTTCACAATTAGTCAAAATCCCAAACAAAGCCTGTGGACACAACTCAGCAGAGACAGCGAGCGAGCTACAGAGGATACTAGAGAGAGAGAAAGAGCGAGAGGAAGATCAAAACCCAACCAAAAAATGCCAAAAGGGACAGAGGAGTAGAAGTTGTTAGAGAAATGATTGGCAATATGTCTTTTTTGTTGTTGTTGTTCTTACAGTTTCGTGTCTCCGTACCCTCCTGAGGCGAGTGTGGCTGTCCTCCCTTCTTAGTCCTCGTATCTTCTTTAAGACCTTCTTTCTTCTCCTCTACTTTTTCTCCTTCTTCTTCTTCCTCTTCTCCCTCCTTCTGCCCTCCGCCGTCCAGGATATTCCATCAAAGAAGAGTCCGGCGTGTGGTGAACTGAGGCATCGCTGCTCTCCAAATACACTCAAGCTTTCACTATCTGCTCCTCTTTGACTCTTTTCTCTGTTTTCTCCTCTCTCTTCTCACTTTCATCGGCCAGAGCATTTTTACTTTCTTCCCGGCAGTGGTGACACACAGCGTAGGGGTGTTGAGGACAAGGAGGGGTGGAGAGAGAGACTGAGATAGAGCGAAAAAAGAAAAAAAAAAGGAGGGAAAAGAGCAAGTGTAGGTAGATGGAACGGCGAACAGGGAATGACGGGGGGGAGGCAGGTGGAATTGGTAGTGACACATCGCGGAGGCGTGTGTCTGCGTGTGTGTGAGTGTGTCAGAGCACAGGGGCCGTCCTTCAAGCCGACACACCACCAACGAGGAAGAGGTGGAGGAGGAATAGATAGATGGATAGATAGATAGGTGGTTGGAGGGATGGATAGAGGGAGTGATTCAGCAAGCACGCCACCTCCTTTCCTCCTCCCTTCCACACGCACGCACACACACACAAACACGCACACACACTGCTTAGTTCATTATCATTCACTGGATTTCGCCATGACACGCATGGCTAATCTCCTCACGGAGACGAAGCCGAGCCCTGAACTGAATCGTAATGGAGGAGAGGCAGAGAGGATGAAGAGGAGGAGGAGGAGGAGGAGGAGGAGGAGGGTGTATCAGGAGAGCAGGTGTTCTCTCTACGTCTATTGTTCCCCATCAATGTGTGTCTATGTGCATTTATGTCTGTTGGGGTCCTTTCAGTGTGTGTACTTACACAGAAGAATGAGCACGTGCTTGTGGTTAAAGTAAGTGAACCGACGCACACGTGCACGACTTTTAGCTACAAAACTGCTGTTAGCCAAAATGTTTCAACTAGAAAAGAAACAGTGTGACAAAAATTCAGTGTTTCCCTGAAAATCTCCCTCTCAGGCACTTGAGAAGCTGTCTGGAACAGAACTGAGACCGTCATGTGAGATGTGTGACAGACGGCTCAAATTGGTTTTTCAGCAAATACAACGAATCAGATAGTTTCTCTGCAGTTGAAACAAAGCAAGTCAGCTTGGATATCTATAGTGAGATCAGACTGACACCCTGTGAAGACTGCAATTCAAAAAGCATTTTCAGCAAAACTGGTTACATTATGCACATTTTGACTACAACTTGAAGACAGAATTCAGGTGTGAATATGCCTGAACCTGAGCCAGAAATGGGCCTATTCCCATGAACAGAGTCAGCCCTACCCAAGGTGGCGCCCTAGGCGAGATTTTATCTATTTAGTAGCTGTTCTGAGTTCATCTTCTATTAAATAACAATCTATAATACAATCTGATTGGTTTGTTACCTGTGTGGTGATGGTCTGGTCTTTGCTTGTTGTTTTTTTGTTGCTTGCTGCATTTTATTGCTTTGTAAGTCGCCCTTGATTCCACAATGTGTTATAAAAAAAACAATGTATTTATGTCCCTGAAAATGCAAGAACTTAACTATGTTGATTTGCATTTGTGAAAAGTTGGTCCTCACAAGTTCAAATTCCTTTACTGAAGAGGCAGATATCTGTTTACTCCTCTAAAACCTCGGACCATGGCTGTGAAACTCAGGGCAATATACTTGCTGGCTACAGATACTCTTGGGATTTCCTATTAAACCTGGTTTACTAATTATTTAACCTTGCTAACCTGCTGCCACCCATCTCCATTATGTAGTATAAGAAAAAGTGCAGAGGCAGAGAGGTTGTTTTGTTGAATATGTTGAATATTGATCCTTGATCTGACTGAGGTTTTATGCAATTGAGAATCCATGGTATGACTGTAGAGCTGAAGTATCAGTAGCACAACTGTACTCTGTATAATGGTAAATCTATGGTGCTGTCTGTGGTGCTGAAGAAGCAGACGGATTTGTGATTGTACCTTCTTCTCTTGGCTTTCTGTCAGTTTTTCTTGGATCTACAATATTTTCTAAACTTCACACTACAAATACTCAATTCCATAATAATACTGTAGCCTACATACTCTACAGCAGACATGGGCTTACACAGCCTGTGGGCTGGTGCTGGCCTGGGAGGTCAAAGACAAACTAGACTAGTTTAATTTAGTTTAATTTAGGTTCATTATAAAGCTAAAAATATCAAATGGCATTAATTAGCTGAACTGGCCTTTATTTTAAAGTTTGTGAGTTGTCAGTGAGACATGAGTGATGTTTAACTCAGAGTCATCTGCTGAGGTGGCTGACGCCCAACGTGACAGGGGATTTTTACTTTGTTTGTGAATTGCAGTTTATGCAGGTTTCATTTGGACTCATCAGCTCCATATAAGTGCTAAAAGTATAAGGGGTTGATGTCAAATGCAGGGTTTTTGATAAGTCATGGACTTATTATGCATGTTGGGTATTTTTAGGTTTGAGACAAATCGCAGGAGAAAATACAGAAAAAGATGAAGATGAAAATGAAAATAAGAAGTTGAGGACTGCTGAGGCATTGCTAACTAAGTTACAAATTCAACTAAGACTTTTTAAGGAGTTTCGTGCAACAATGGCCTTACTGCTGTATTCTGACAGACTGTATTAAAGACCTATGAACTTGCCAAGGTAACAGTCTTTTTACAGATACAAACAGAAATACAGGACTGGTTGTTTGTGTCCATGAAAGCTTGAGCATTCCTCATATTTCTATGTCTGTGTATAAAATATTGTTTTGTGAGGCTTTTTCAAATTTTTGTGGATTATCCAAAATAACAAATTCATGTTTTCAGAAACTTTGGGGAAAAGCCACGTATAACTTTGTCTGTGGGTCAGAATATGGTTCACTGGTTTTTGAATTTTGCTTTTTCATCAGGTTTGTTTGGTTTATTTTTCTATCCTAGCTCTTTGAAACTGCACAGTATTTTTTTTTCTATTGACATTGTGAGATTTATTTTGTTTACTATATTAAGTGGGAACACCTTTACCAAAAACAGTCAGTCCTGCACATGACACTCAAAGACTCCTGTATGTAATTTTTCGGAATAAGATGATGTTTGAGGTGATTTTCAGTTTAATAAATGCTGAAGAATAAATGCAAAGTATATTTCTATAATTTAATCCTGTAATACAATTTTTGACCCCTAACAAAAGTCTTGGTATCCCTTGGCACCCCACAGTAAAAAATATTGCCCACCCTTGCTTCATAGAGCACAGAGACCTTAATGACCAAAGTGACAAGCAGGGTGTAGCCAAGAAAGAGCAAAAGTAGAAAGTCATTGCTGCATGCAGTATTCTTGTAATATTTCTATGATCATTCAGGAGCACTGAAAATACAACAAAACCAGACCATGACTACACATATAGTAATTTCTATAGGGGTAGGTTTTCAGTTTTTCTAAGATGAGTCATGGCCACCTTGGTATAATTTAAAAAATGTCATAAAGTCGGTTTAATTAATCAATTCTGGGGGCCAATTGTGCTCTCCAAGGATGTGTTCAGCACCTACTAAAATCGGGCCACCTTTTTGTAACAAAACATACTGAATGAACACTCACACACGGTTTCCCTCTTTGCACAGGCGTACAAATAAGGAATGGACTCACAGTGTTAAGGTACACACACGCCTCTGATGACAATGTGACAATCTATTAAAAATGTAACCTGTGTATCATCATTACAGCACAGCTTTAATAAATATTATGACAAACCTGACTCTTTATACACTGTTTCATTTCTACAGGCATTTCCGAAGAAGAAAATACTTTAACAACTGACATCAAGCTTAAAGAACATGTTATTAGTTTCACATTTGTTACATGATTGTTGTACTTGTACATTTAATATTGGCAGTAATTGAATTAGAAGTCTAATTAAATCTAAGACTGTAATTTGTTCGATATGTTTTAATAATGCAGGATTTAGTTCATCCGTTGTTCATACTTAGAGTGAACCCTATTTTTCTGCCACTGCAATAATTGTTTTTGTGCACACAGGGATCACTGATGCTTCAACTAATCTAAATGCGAAGAAAGAAAGATTTGAAAATGAGTTCATTTGGAAATGCTTCAGGTCTCTAAGTGTTCAGTAATGACACATTAAGGTCAAATCAAAGATGATTTTCAGTTGCTTCCACTATTCCATCATAGTATACAGCACACATTTTATTTTTCAAATAAGTATATGGATACAAATCCTTTTCTATGCATTGCTCAACTAGCAGCATATATGACTCAGACATAGAATGTGTAACATAATAAAATGTTTTTTTTCATATTTCTGGTATGGTCCTATCTGATCAAATACTGAACTTGAGTAATATATGCTTGTGTAATAAACATCGTCATCAAAACTGGAGTAAAATGAACAGTTAAATATGTTTAACTTCTTTGTCAAATTTAAAGTGTCAAAATGTAACATTCAAAGGGTGTGTGTGTGAGATCTTTGTGCATGTGTTAATCAAATGAAAACAGCACATGCTCTTTGCACTGTTTGTGATAAGTGGTGCAGTTTCATCAAACAAGTACTAAAATTGCACTCCAATAGATATTGTGCATAAATATAACCGCAGTGGTGGCATACACAATAGCTCTGTGCAAACAGGAGTGTTAGGGACCACAAAGTGACAGAAAATGTCACAGAAAGATTAGAGGACTTGTGCAGTGAGTTCCAGTACACAATATCTACACAAATTCAAATGTCGACATGCAATCCACATACACTCCAAAAAAATGAACTCCCCAGCCCTGCTCATGCTGTATGTTCACCAAATAGCTGCCCATCCTTAGATCGACCACAACACCTAACATCCATATTCTTGTCATGAAGCCCTACACCAAACACCTTACAAGAAAGAGTGAGATATATTTGTGATAATTTAACTGGACTGATTTAACCAGCACCATTACCTCCAACATACATACATACTGTACAAGTTTTGGATTTACAGGATTATAAGAAGTTCTCACATATTGTATAGACTCCAGTATACCTTCAGCTGTCTGAGTAGAGAGATCTCTTGCGGTTTCCTCTCCTAAGGTTTCCTTTACTAGTGCAGTGCCCTTTCATTACATGCCCATTCAGAACAGACATGTTGCTTGACCTCCTGTATTGCTGCTCGCAGCTTTCTTAATATCATCCAACTGCAGAGTGGAGGAGCCCCCGCAGTATTAGACACAGCAGTTTTGGCATATGAATAAAGCACCACTTTTTCCACCTTTTTAAACCTCATTAACAGCACTGTGATATATGCCACTTGTTTAATACAGTTTTTAAGTGTTCCAAAAATAATATCCTTACACCTATATGATTAATAATGATACTTTTATAATTTTTATTTCTGCTTTTTTTTTTTTTTTTTAAAAAGACATTTAATTGACTAAATGCAAGCCAAAGACATTCTGAACATATGAAAAGCAAAATGTACAATAATTTTATGTATTGAAAAGGTCAAAATATGCAACTAAAAATGCTTTTGTAGACTGTCAGCATCAGTTGGAGATCTAAAAAAATCTCTGCCATTTAAATCTTACTCTTAAAGAGACAAAGCAGTGAATCATTGAAATCTTCACTACATCATTACTATTATTAAAATTCATGTATTCAATTCAAAGCTAGCTAGCTACCCCAAATTAACTTGTTTCCAAAGGAGTGGCTAACATAGCTGACATTATGGTTCGCCATAACCATCTCCCTTGAGAAAAAGAGAGTTTGTGCCAACCCCTCTCTGCACTGGTCTGGAGAAAATGCAGTTATCAAATATCATTTACACTCACACATGTCCTTGTCTAAAACTGTGAGTCTGAAGCTGCTGGAACCACATGCACTCTCTGATTCTGCAGGACAATGTTTTTTCTGCTCTTTTTAAATTCAAACTGCTTTACACTGACTGTGTAGAGTTGGGACATGCTTTGGTCTCCCCACTACACAGTCACCTGGATCCTGTAGCATTTAATAGTACCAAACAAATCTCTTTTTTTTCCAGGAACCACCCTTTCAAACTAAATCACATTTAACACTGTACTTCTTGGGTACTCAGCAAAAGGTCCACAACTGCAGAGTGTGAAGTCGATCAGATACAGTTATTTTGACAAACAAAGGGTAGACACACAGACACATGTTCTTTCAGTTTTTGGTTTGATGAACTGAGTGTTTTTTTCCTTGTTGTCTTCTTGTGCCTGGGCAACAGCTGCTGCCAAGAAACTGAAAAGCCCGTTGAAACACTGGGCATCAATTTGTATTCTTGTCTTAAACTTCAACGTTTTTGAAACCTACTGAATACCACCTGTTCATGAGTAGGTTCACATTCATAAAATTTGTTCATTTGCATAATCAGCATCGCCAAAGTGTTGTATAGGCCTCCCTGTTACGCTCCATTTGTGGGCAAAAAGAGTCATCTTGTGGAAGATTTAGCAGTATCTGCCAACTGGAAAATAACTATGTATTTCTTAGAGAGTGAAAAAAGCTATAGTTCATCTAATGTTGCTGCTTCGCTCTCGAAAGGGTAGAAAATAGTATATTTTAATAGGTGTTCATTGTGATGAACAAGATGAAGCTGAAGCTGTATTCTGTGATTTTTTTTTCATTTTTCCACTAACACTGGCCCACTCTCTGCACTTTTAGACTTTTTACTTTAACGATAGCAGACTCCCTGTGAAAGCCTGCCCTAAAGTTTCTTCTTCTTGTTTTCGTAATAAGGCTTTGGTGGGTGGTTTCCCTTCTCCACACTGTGGGTTCAAGGCTGTGGGGTGCCATTTTCATTTACTGTTCATTATGTAGGCGTTACAAAGCCCCCCGAGAGTCTACCAGTTAGTAAGAGCTGTACCAATAGGCTTACTTCTTCAAGTACAAACATGACAACAACTTTCAGTTTCTGGCCGCAGACCACAGTGGAAAGAGTTACAGGCCACTAAAAAAACAACTGAAATGTGTTTATTGTGTTATGTTTTAAACAAAAAAACATGGGATGAAGTAGCAAAAAGCAACATGTTCCTTAAGCATTACTAAGCTCTAATCTTTGAGCTGCATTTTTTTTTTATCTTCTCTACTCACCATTTGTCTTGTTCTTATCTTGTCTGTATTCTCTGCTGCTGCATGGAGTCGATAAAACCACTGGGGTCATTTCTGTCTCATCTCCTCTGACCTAACCGAATACCTTCAGTCGAGAAAACAAGTCAGTCACCAACCTTGAGCATTGTCATCTTTCCTCATCTTGTGACACCTTGGAGACACCCCGAGTGGCAATCAGCGTCACCAACATCTCCCTTTCAATCAGACTTCCAATTGCAGTTGTCTAATTTTCTCCTGGCATGTCAGTCCAGAGCCCTGATATAAGATTTGTCAAGTGCGAGACCGGGGGAAGAACCTGCATCACATAATGCGTAGACACACACTATTTCCTCAGTGTACGAGCTGCAATTCATTTTATAAATGTCAGATGAAGCTTGGCAAGCCGTCTAACCCAGCTGCCCCCACACCACAGCATGATGGGTAATATTCTTATTAGAGATCATTTTGATTGGCTTCCCCTGCCCTTTTCATTGTTTGAATGACAGGAAGGAAAGGGATGATGAAGTGTGTGTGTGTGTGTGTGTGTGTGTGTATGCGTGTGTGCGTGTGCGTGTGAGCCTTTGTGTGTATGCATATATAGTTTTTTAATAGGTGTGTTTGGGTGTGTATGTGTGTGTGTGTTTATGGTTGTTAACGGTTTATGTAAACAGAGATTAGAAATGCAATAAACCTGTCACATGGAGAATGCTGCTGTCATGGTGTCAACCCCAGTGCCCTGTCACTCTTATCTACCTATTTTACCCACACATTCACACTCTCTCACACATGCATTCACACACACACACTTAAATGTATTGGACATACACACATGTGATAAGGAACAGGAGAGGATTACAGCTGGATATTGAGCATCTTAAGTCATCCTGATTCCCATGTCATGCTGTTAAAGTACCAGCACAGTGTGTGTGTGTGTGTGTGTGTGTGTGTGTGTGTGTGTGTGTGTGTGTGTGTGTGTGTGTGTGTGTGTGTG
>JAQMCX010000029.1:15096156-15137935 GCA_029814765.1 Acanthurus leucopareius
GTGTGTGTGTGTGTGTGTGTGTGTGTGTGTGTGTGTGTGTGTGTGTGTGTGTGTGTGTGTAGGTGTGTGTGTGTGTGAGAGAGTGTGTGTATAAGTGAGAACACAGTGTCACAGTGGCTATTGAACAGGCAGCTTGCTTCCCTATTTCTTGTGGTGCCACAGATTATTTCATGGCCCATCATCTGCTGTTTGTATGCGGATGTGTATGAGTGGCCTCCTTCTAAGAGTCATTTGCAGTGCCTTTAATACATGAATTTGTGTGTGTATGTGTGTGTGTTTGCGTGTGCACACGTGTTTGAACCATGGCCGAGGCCCTGATGGGTCCCTAGACACAGAGGATGAGTTAGCCTCTGCCCTGGTTTCCATGGCAGCTGCTGGCTTTATTAGACTCTCACTTTAGCCCCCACCAACACACACATACGCTCACACACTCAGGCATGCACACGCACACACACCTCATTGTGCACTGACAGGGCTACATCACCGCCCCACCCTGAGGCGCTCGCATTTTGGAGCAGTTAAGCAACTTGTCAGAAATGAGAGATGGGCGATGTGTGGCTAAATGAAGCGCAATGGAGAAACGGTCACACGATTTCACACTCGAGTAGCCTCCGGCACTGCTGCCGCTCCACACACAACAAGTCTCCCACACACACACACACACATGCACACACACAAACACAGAGGCGGGATGAGATGAGCTCTAAATGAGAACCATGATGAACATCAATACAGCCCTCCATATCTACGCTCGGCAAGAACCATTCTAGATCAATATTCTTCAGACCAAACCAATGTCACATTCTGTATGCTACAAGCCAGACAGCATTAGAGACGCTCCAGCCAGCATCAGTCAGCTCCAAGCCATCCGTCCAACCACTTATGTGGCTCATAACATGCTTCATAAAGGCTGTAACCACCTCACCACACATGCACACACACTGCACCAGCATTCAGATCTGATCAGTAAATACTGCAGTTTGTGATCATTGAACCATCCAGCAAAATTAATTCAGAACTGCTTTCATGGACCTTTTAGGAGTTTTTTACTTTGGTAATGTAACCCCGGAGGTGCTGCTAGAAATCCTGGAACCTGTTAGAAGAGTCTACATTTGGCCCTGACACGGATCTTTAATCCTGGGTGTGTTGCAGGGCTCCTGTTTTGCTCATGGTTGCTTGCACCATTCAGATTACTTCCAACCCACTCATTGGCTTGTCTGTACTTCGGTATGTAATGAGATAATTGCTACATGTCATCACTGTTTACACAGTGGCTACAGTAGCTGTGGCTGGTGTGCAGGCCTCTCATGACATGGTTTAATCAGGCAAGTAGCTGTCATTCCCATTTTTTAAATATATGCTTACTTGGTTGTGTTTCTGAATTTAAGTGTGGAGAAGAAGCATAGTTTGTGTGGGCTTATTATGAGTGTTTAACATCCTAATCCATTGTGGACCCAGTTGATCAGTGGTCAACTATCCTGTGAAAGTGAACCCAATCAGAGGTCAAGCAAGGATTGGTTGGAGAGCTCCCATTGGGTTCATTTTATCTTGGTAGGGGGAATAAAATGATTGTTGCCTTTTACTTTGGTCATTTTTGTGTTCAATCTGACTTTTTACAACAAACCAATGGTGTAAACATAAAGCCAGATGAAGACACAAATGACTTGGTTGTACAGTAGAATGACAGAAATAGTGAAATGTGTTTATACATCCTTTATTCTACTCCTCTACTCCTTATACTGACTTAATGATTCTGACGTGTGTGTGTGAGTGTCTGTGTGAATGTGTGTTTATGTGAATGTTACATGAAAATGATAATGCAGTCTGTCCTTTCTGACCCTTTTCCTCTGTGAACTCAACATGATCTTTCATGCGATGCATCTTTAAAATGTTTTACAAGATAGTTGGTGTTAAACTGACAATACTGCTGCCACTAACAAATTAAAGGCTTGCATGCTGTACATGTTAAACATGTCGTTTACTGGAAATTTTCTAGCATAAAAAAATTGCTGCATTGTTGACATTTTGCCAGCTTTGCTTAACATTTCTAGTGATCAGTTTAGTTGATTCTCTTAATTACTTGCTATCAAAGTGTCTTCCCCAATACCTGATCTAACATATTACCTTGTATAAAAGACATTTTGAATACTTTCATCAGTCTGAGAACAACTCTTCATTCCAAGATTATAGAGTAGTTAATGTGTTTTTGTTTTTATTTTAGGTGTTTCACCTCTTTTAGTGCCTCTTTATGAGCTCATGGTCAGCAAATATACCATTTTTTTTATGTGAAAGATTTAGACATCTCTTTTCACAGAATACTCTGGTTTGTTCTACCTTCACACCACAAACAAATCGTAACACAGTCAGTTTGGAAGCAGACAGAGATGCCTTCTGTCTTTGAAGCACTTTGGGCTCGGTTTAGTCAGCACTAAAGTTGAAGCCTCATACACACCAAAGAAACTCAGGCTAAACAGTTGAATGCCATGTCACCAGATTTTACCAAAAACAAAATAAATTCTGTTAATTTATGGATGTCTCTAATTTTTTTCCCCTTTCCCACTTTTAAAGTATTATATTAAAATTGTAAAAGTCACAGTAACACATTATTCTGTAATATTCTGTACAAAAAGTTAGAACACAAAATTGTGGGGTACCACTGCACAAAATCATTTATTATAAACCACTCATGAACAGCAATAAATGAAACTCAACAATTCAGATGTGAAAACAGATTTACAATAGGGAGATTTTGACAACTTTTCAGCGCTTAAATAGCTAAAAAGATGAGCAAAAACTGACAAGCTCAAGAGGCAGAAGTTGAGACTGAGAGGGTCCATTGATTATGTGTTTATATAGAAAGTCTATTTGCTTTAGAAATAATGTTTAGATTAAGTATTAAAATTTACTTGATATGCATTCAAAAGCAATTTTTATGTTATCTTAGGATTGAAATGACAGTGTGCTGTCATTGCTTGTGAAGGAAAGAGTCTGACACATTTGACCTTCATGATGCTGGAGATCATGGAACTAATAATCGACAATGACATTTTTTTGTCCTCTCTTTAACTAATGCTCAAAGTGAAAAAAAAATGCTGGTACTCCCCTTATTCACCTATTGGCATGTGTATTGGGCAGCTGATTTTGGCAAACCATTACATATTGCATTCTGAATTTCTACAGTGAATAAAATATTCTAGAAGATAAAGTTGAATTTCAAAGCAAATTTTTTCAACAGAGTTATTCTTCTGCTTTTTCCAACATTGTTGTGACCCCTGAGTTAGTGTGAATTTACATTTCAGTAAAAAGAAAAACAAGTGAGTGTTGCGTAATCCCGTAATGCACCCTGGGTAATATAGTTTTTGAATTTCAAAGTGCACTAGCCCCCTTAAAGCACTGACCTTGACTGGAATTACAACATGATTTCCTGGAGAAGCCGTTTCTTCAGATATTGGGCAGCTGTAGTCATGTGTCATTGTGACTCAAGTCTTATCTAAGTCTAAAAAAATGTGAGGATTAACAGAGCATTGAAACAAATTTTAATATTTGAATCTTTAGAATTCACAGAGCAGATGACAACTTAAGATACGCGACCACACACTCTGCATTCATACAAAATGGTTTCATAGAGGCTATTCGTGGACTGTGAGAAATAATGGCATGTGAACTTTGTAACAAAAAAAACATGGAGGCTGCCAGTCATGAACCGCCGATTGTATCTGATAATGGGAACATCAATGGCAGAATTAGCATGAATTATAAATTTGGTGCACAGGCCAAAGGCAAATTGGAAGATAAGCTTTTTTTCATCTTAACAGAGCTATTGCTAACTTCTTTCTAAAAAATACCTATTATCTCTTGATGAGAAGTAACTCAGTCCAGTGATCTGCCCTCTTATCCTCCGGAATATAACTGAAATTTCCTTAATTTTGTAACTTTTCGTCTTCTTTACTGATCTGTGCTTTTACTGTGTCTTAAAACTAACCTCAACATCCAGTTTAAAGTTAGCAGTACACATTAAATCATCCGCAGATTATCAAGACAATTGGCCTAAGGCACAGACTAACTACAGGCACACACCCATATAGGCCTAAACATGTACAGCATGCACCTTCTAACAGCACACCTACAAATAAAACTTGAACCCCAATACACTATGTGCTAAATTGCATTTATGTTGACGTATAAAACACTTCTGGGCCATTTCGCTCCTGCAGTTCATAATAAATTATTTTTCTTTGAGGGTTACAAATGAAACAATATGTGAATAATGTACATTAAATGTGACCCTAGTAGCTCCAAAATAATGTATAATTGAGGACCAAATGTAATGCAAAATCACAGCAGCATCACACAGCTCAACACAGCACAAAACAGCAAGGATAAATGATTTACTCAGACCACCAGCTTCTTCTGGCCTTCAGTGAAGAGAGGTCATTGGTCATTGCATTCATAAGTGACAGCATGTTTAGCTCTCTATCGTTATTTTTAATCCGGTTTGACATTTAAGAAAGAAGAAACATTCTCCTTTAGAGCCGCTGACAAACATCAGGTTGTCTTATATTTAAACATGTTGACTGTAATCCACAATACAAAGTTATTTTTTGCACTCTGCCTTCAGATTTGATGGAGGATCTCAGATTTATCAGTTAATTATAAAGTCTTTTTAATCATAAAGAAAAGAGAAAGCACAGGACGGCATGTTCCCTCTCTGAGTTTCAGCATTCTTTGATTACAACCTGCATCTTTATTTTCTTTTGCTTCCAAAGTTCACAGTTCGCCAGCCCTAACAGAGCACGTTTTTTCTATTTGAAATGGCAGATAATGCTTGACATTAGCATTGCTTCTTTTCTGCACAGCAAGTAAAGTAATAACAAAACATCCATACTGGAATGTAATTATATTAGATTTTTTACATGTTGGCCTATTTCAGTTTAAATGAGGAAAATAAAAACATGTTTTTTACCTGCAGGTAGAAAAAACCTTTTATCTGAAGCACTTAGCTATTACCAAACCATCCTAACCCCACCGATGGAAGAAGGCAAGGGAAAAAATTTGTCAAGAAATTTCAGATATTCCCTTAAAAACATAATTGTAAAAAAATTGAATAAACGATTGCGCAAAAAAAATTATATGTTTACCAATTTGGCCAAATTTCTTGTCCTTCTCAAAGCCATCAATTTAATTTCACTTAAATCAATTACTTCTAATTGCTGTGTCCAACATACACAAAAACAACTCTGTTATTTACAGTGTACTTACTGTATGGAAATATGTACTGCTGCCGCAATTCCTGGCAACCCTGCAAAGCAGTTCAACACTTGCAGTAAAGTTGGAAGCAACTGAACCAGAACCTCATTAAAAAAGCTCCAAAAGTGACTGGAAGCCTGGCCTGTCATCTATGCCACCTCCAGCTATTAAATTGACAAAAAGAGCTACTACTTTTACAAATAAAACATCAAACCCAGAAAGACTAAGTGCTTAAGCTTACCTGTTCTTTTTCAACAAGAGCAAATGGGTCAAAGAACCAAGAAAGCAGGCATCATCAATTTGCATCCTATAAATTAAGTAATATTTTAACGCAAATGCTAAGGAAATTAAAATGTCTTTAGTCTAGTGTGCTTGCTATAAGTGTTAGAAATTTGGTGGTTTATATTAACTTTAGTTAGCAACACAATCTATATGTGGGTTTTGCTGACTAGTGGCTGGATAGACTATTAACATTTGCTAACTTTGCTGAGCTCAATACACCTAGTAAAGTTGCGCTAAGCTTTCACAAAGCAGAGACACATTTTATCAGTCTACTCAAAAAGGTAACATTTGGAGAACTTACACTAATGTGAGTATGCTGGAGAGACTAATGCTGACATTAGTACGTTAGCTTTATTTCAAGCATGTGTTAAGGGTACACAGTTTATCCTCTGCTCAACCCATGTGATTAAAGTCTTTGACTTATCTAGCCTATAACTGATCACCTGTTTATTCTTGTCCAACTACAGCAGGCAAGCTAGCAAGAGAGTAATGGACGTTACAGTTTTAGCTCTAGTGAGGGTTTTTTTTGTGAACATAAAAAGTTTTCAGACAGAATAGGACCATTCTGACGGAATAGGACTATGAATTCAGGACCTGCTTCCATAAAGGTAAGATTTACAACTAAGTTTGCAAACTTCAATACGTGTTTCATTTCAACTTAAAACTTCATGAAGAAGCTTTAGTTGAAAGTTAGAAACAAGATCTTTTCTGCATTAAAGTCTTTTTTGTAACTTCTGCTTTCCCATGCCCTTACTCTTACATTCAGTGACTTTTCTGCTAGTTTTTCTTGAGGAAATCAGTTCTCAACAAACTGCTACACCCACCACCTGTCCATCACCACAGCCATGACCTTCAGGTGTACCCATAGGATTTTCCCTTGTACCCTGCGTTCGGCTCTCATGTTTTATGGCTTCTTTCTGAATCACTGAAAGAGATAATTATTATTATTTTTAACTCCTCTACTACTGTTTGTGCTTTATGATATTTGTAGTTTTTACTTTTTACTGACAACTTCAAGCTTTTAGCAGCATTAGAGCTATGTTAAGTGCTTAAGCAAACAAATTGTTTTTTACAGATTCAAATCAGTTTGCTTAGTTCAGTTCAGAGATTTATAGTCTCTAAGCACAGCACATGTGGTTAATGCTCAGCAGCCTGTTATGTACAACAGAGTTATCAACTATGAATATTTCCATTGTTTACATTTTTTTAGCTTTTTATAAGTGACACTACATCAAAATGTCATGTACCAGTGATGAGGTCCCCTACTATGGAGATTCTGATTCAAGTCATAGACAACTGTGATACAGTGTAGTCAATTCAGTTTACAAATGCATGTACTGAACACTATCACCAGAAGAATGCTTTAATATGAGAGACTTATGGGAAATGCAATTTATTTCTCAACAAATTCAAAAGGGCTATTAAACACTTTTATATTAGGAAAAACATCCCCGTTAAATGTCAGACCTAGACTATACTGACTTGTATCTTTAGAAAATCTGTCATAAGAGAGGTGTTTTCACATTTCTTTACTTAGAGGTGGATCTGTGTTCCCTTCCCAGTATTCTGATATTTAAATGTAGCCAAACCAAGCTAGACTTGTTAAACTTAATTTAAAAAGCCAATTGCGGGCAAAGACACTTGAACACACCAGTACAAAGCAGACTTGCCATTACAGAGATTGTAAGCCACTGTTGCTTACAAGCTAACAAACAACATATACAAACATAAAAGATGCTAGCTAACACTGTACCATTTCGGAACAATCACAAAATCACAACAGACTCCTCATATGAGGTTAAGAGATTCATGGTTAAATCCTTCCAATATTTACCTGGGAAGATAATTTTAGCCATTTTGATGCCCACAAAGAGGTTTCAAGAGGTCTACGATTGTTTGATCCACATTTTTTTATGAGGGGGAAAAAGTTTCCATGTTTTCAATCTCTTTTCAAATTTATAAAAAAAACAAACTGAGCCACATGAACAAAATTTCAATCTTACCAGAATTCTTTTTAACATGATTTAAAAGGTGTATTTGAACAAACTTCAAATATTGTCGAAAGGAAAAATATGAAAAGAGACTCACATCAGCACAACATACCGACAGCATGTCATCCAGGTGAACTATTTAACCCCGCTATGTAGTGCAGTGAATAAAACAGTGCAGTTTGAATCCACAGTCCATTAAAACATGGTTTTCAATGGTTGATTGTGGACTGTAAACTTTTAGATTACTCTTACTCGCCTTATTAGACTCTTTTCCCTTCTTAAGATTTAGCTTTGAGGATGTTCTAAGGTACGTCTGCTCCCACCATGACTTGCAAGACTCACCATCTGGCAGGCACACCTCTCAGCATCAACCTGAGAACGCGCCAAATTTGATTTGGCTTGGAGTAAACTGCTGTTTGTGCTACCACCAGCTGCCATTTTCTCACTGTTGGGATAACTAACTAACACTAACCAACAGTGATAACATACTGTAGGCTTAAAGCGTAAATTTGTGACAAAACTCTATACTGTACAACTTGTATTTAGTGTTGGTTTATGTAAATAGCTAGGTAACATAAAATGTGATTAAAGTGAGAACAGGTGGGTTTACTTTCCACCACCTTCCTTCTCTTAATTCCACATCAAGATATATACAGGATTAACACAGCATTTACTCTGTATCCACATCAATTGGACACCATAACAATGTTCTATTCAGCACTCAAACAGCTGCATTTACTTTAATTATAAAGAATGTGCACCAAAGTGCCAAGGTTACATCAGTCATGCTGTATAAACTTTATCCACCTGCGTTTTGTTGCTCGCTCCCCAGTCTCCTTCTGTCTCCCCAGTCTTTTTTCATCCCCTCGTTTTTTCCTTTCTCCATCAGCCCTTGGTATTCTCATCTAAAAGAGGAGAACAGAGCGGGAAAGAATAAGCATGGGGATGCAAGGACGCGTGGCGGAGAGAATACTAAGCACCGATGGGTGTTAAACACAAAGCCCTGCACAGACGCTGGTGTGTGCAAACACACACACGCACACACACACACACGCACGCACACACACACACACACACACACACACGCACACACATATATAGGTGTATATAAGCACACATTTCTCAGCAACACATAGGCATGCACACATATACACAAACACACACTCTGCTGGGTATTAGCGCACCCCTTGGTGCAGGTTGAATAGAATGTATTTGTACCTCAGGCTTAAACAGTGAGGATTATGGGGGATACGAGGGGAATGCTAAAGCCTGGAGGGAGGCCAACGACCTTGGTATGGACTCAGAGGAAAGAGGAGAAAGAGGAGGAGTTGGTTGTGGGTGCCATATCATTCAAAATTGAGCGCTGAAAACAATGATGGCCTTGTGTGGCTGTGCATGTGTGTGCATGTGTGTTTGGTGTGTGTGTGTGTGTGTGTGTGTGTGTGTGTGATCAGTTTGTGTTCAGTTTGTGAGACATCAGTGGCGCTGTCACCGAATATTCCATTGTGAAGCGTTTCATCTGCTTAAAATGAAGCAACATGTTTGTTAATGATGAGCTTGTGCCTGTTTAAGATTAATATCAATAATATATTCATGCCTTTGTTATTCACCACTTTTGGTGTTTTGGTGTGTGTATATGAAAGTTTGTGTGTGTGTGTGTGTGTGTGTGTGTGTGTGTGTTTTTGTATGTATGTGTCTCCAAGCACAACCACTTTTCCAATTTTGCTTGTGTTTCTGTGTGCCCAATTGTGTGGAAACAGGGCATGTATCATATACTTGTTACAAGTGGCCTGACAGAATGCATAATTCATTTTCATTTGGGCTGCTGTAATAGGTTGTGTGTGTCTTTCTGCTAGTGTCTGTGTGGCAGCCATTGAGGATGTGTGTCTTCTTGGTCTAAATGTTTGAGTGTGTGTGTGTGTGTGTGTGTGTGTGTGTGTAACAGAAAGAGAGAGAGAGTTGGCACATCTGTGTAATAACCTGAGATTGGATGTGTCAGGTCATTTCTACAAGTGTTAAAGAAAGCAGGGAGGAGAGACAGGCAATCTGATGAGTGGAGCAGCATCTCAGCTCATCAGTGGGGAAAAGGGGGGATGGCGAGATGGTAGGATGGAGGAGGGATGGGGAATAGAGAGGTAACAAGTGTGTTGAAAGAATAGCCAATGTACAGAGGGAAGTCAAGAAGAATGGAGAAAGTGAAGAGAAAAAAGAAATGTTAAGTAGACAAAGAAAGGATGTGGACAAAATCAAGAGAAAAACAAGCTTATTTTGTTATTTGTTTAACTATTGTGGGGCACATGTGATGTGTGCATACATGCACATATGCATTTAAGTTGTGTCTCATTAATGGAATGCTATAACTGCTCCTCTTACAGGGGTAAGCTAACATATGTTTATCAACCATAACTGACAACACATTAGATTGACTTTGTGAACTCTGACGTCATGTTGAGGATATAGGACAGCCAAACATCTAGCTTAGTAGCTTAGCAGTAGTGATAATTTGGATGTAATATAGTAGTAGTTAGTGCTTCATTAAGCAATGTAAGTGAGTGAATGCAAGTTGTTAGTGTTTAAAATTTATTTGATTTACCTTCTTGTGTTGAGCAAATTAATTCACATTTGAAACATCCATTCTGAAGAAAAGCTGCAGAACAGGGCAGAGATCAAGCTCATCTGAAAGGCAAGGTGATGAAAAATGTAGCTAAGCAAGCTTTTTATTTCCTGCATTCATTGTGCATGAAGCACCTGCTGGTCAACTTTAATAGGCAGGTTTGGTAATGTATCTTTGCAAATACATCAAAATAAAAGAGACCATTTGAAGACTGAATGAAGAATGAAAAGATGTTTTGCTGCCTTTAATCTTTACTTGTTAAAGATCTGCTCCACCCAGTGTGTTTTTCTTGTGTTTTTGCCCCCTAAAATGTCAGATGTTGTGAACGAACAACATCTCTCAAAAGGGAGGTGTTTTCCTATTCTTCGAATGAATGGCGAGATGTCTGTTCACTTCCTTAAAATCTCATACACAAATTGATTGATGCAGTGGGGGTCACAGGGGAGACATGGAAGTGGTAGTAAAAGGCAGCATTGCGTAAAAAGATTTTAAAAAATGAGACAAAAACATTAAAAGTTACAGAATATTTCTGTAACTTTTGTAGCTTTTTTGTAATATTTCGCATTAAATATATTTACAAATGTTTTGTTATTTTTCTGTGACTTTTGTTACTTTTTGTGCCTTTTTTACTTTTTACCCAAAAGTTAACTATACTTTTTTATTTCCAAACTACTTCTAAATTTGTGTGTGTGTGTGTGTGTGAGTGTGTGTGTGAGTGTGCAATAAATAATAAACAATAATAATAAATAATAAATGCTTCAGGTTGTGGTTGGGTCTGTGAATCACAAATGCAGTTTCATAGACCATTGCATAGAATGAAATTAGAGTCTTTCTGCTGATTAATCCTTGTTTGTTTCAGAAAAAAATTGCATTGTTGTTAGTAGAAAAAGGATGCAAGGATAGAAAAAAAGAACACAAAGGAAGGGATAAAGGTTGATAGGAACGATAAAAGAGACAGACGGGGAGAGCTGTGGATGTAGGCTGAGGAACAGATGGATGGAGGCTGTAGAACACAGAAAAGGAGAAGAAAAGATTGAATAATAATTTAAAAGAGGATGGAGATAAGAATGGAAATAGAGCTGAAGGAGGGACAGAGGAGTGTGAGTGAATTAGCAAAAGACAGAGGAGATCTGAGGACTGAGGGTTAAAGAAGCCAGGAAGGAGGCATAATGGTCAAATGGAGTAGGATCTGATGTGTAACAGATAAAGTGAGGCATCTCATGGTTAGAATATCTTACTCAACAATGGTGTGTGTGTGTGTACTAGTGTGCGTGTGTGTGTTTGACAATAAGGTGAGTTGATCAGTCACCGGAAACTCCCCCACAACTCCTTCTCTAAGGGCTGTTTAAGGTCACGTTGTCCCCTGTAGCAACGTCAGCGGACAACCCTTCCCGAAACCCCCGCATAACTCCGACCAAATGCCACCATCTTTGCGTGTGCGTGCGTGTGTCTGTGTGTGCTTTCTGAACTACCACGAATGTCACTGAC
Source organism: Acanthurus leucopareius (assembly GCA_029814765.1). Lineage (NCBI taxonomy): Eukaryota > Metazoa > Chordata > Actinopteri > Acanthuriformes > Acanthuridae > Acanthurus > Acanthurus leucopareius. The sequence goes on from JAQMCX010000029.1 coordinate 15,107,779, forward strand.
CAGTGACAGAATCAAACCAAACAACAGGGTCTTATTAGGGTTTTCAGATCGCGTTAAGAGTGCTGGCATTACAGCAACGGGGCCACGCACACACATACACACACCAGCACACACACACACACACACACACACACACAGACACACACACAATAGCTGTTCCTACTCTTTCTTCTCTTTCTCTTATTTTCTTGTTTCACTTTTCCCAAAAGTTAAACTGTTGTGTTTATAGGAGAGTTTAGTACAGTGTGTGTGTTGTCCTTATACACACACACACGCACACACACACACACACACACACACACACACACACACACACACACACACACACACACGCAAAGTCTTCCTCAGGTATTAAATTGGACTTTAGGCGAAGCATTTGCTTTATATGCATAAATGTGTGTGCCGACGCACGTATTCATGCCCCCTCTCATTTGCCTGCAGTGACAGGCTCGCCTCTCCTCTCTAATGCTAACACGCTGCTGCTTAGCTTCTAATTAAGATGTATGAGTCACCGTGTCTGCGTGTGTGCGTTTTGTGTGTGTATGTGTGTGTCTTGTCATCATAGTCTGCCACACATGAATGGTGCTGTCTGCGTTGTATTTGGCAGGGTTGAGTGGTTTTGTGGCCAGGAATGTTGTCTAATTTAAGATGTCACACATGCTTGGTAGCTCATGTACGCAAGCCTCACACACACTCACTGTGCTGTAGTAGCAGGAAACACATCAGCAGCCCAAAGGCCACACACACATATAACCACACTTGTGCCATAGAACATCTTGATAGATAGACAGTTGGGCGAGGGGGTGTTGATGAGGAACACACACAAATGTCATCTGTTTGCGAACCCACACACACAAGAATGTACCACTTTTTAGAAAACAGCAACTACTGTGCCTTCAGTTTCCTGGCAGGGTGATTACTACTTTTATCATCGTGCTAATCATTAATCATCATCCCACAGACACGTGCATGCGGACATAAAGAGGCTTCAGCTCTTGAACACACATATGGTCTGTAACATCTTTGTTTAATGTTATACTGTGATGTTTCTATGAGTACACATTCACATGTTTATAAAAAGCTCAAAACTTAAGAATTCTCAAGTGACTAAGAGCAGATATATATATACACATACACACACACACACACACACACACGCAAATATAAATATGAAAAGCAGTATTAGGTGCCCCTGGGTTGTTTTTAACAATTGAACAAGTGTACAGTATGTCTGTTGTGGAGAAAAGCCACCAAAATGTCTGGGAGTGCCAAAAGAGTACTTCAAAGGGATTTTCTCAGTAACCATTAGATACAGTGGAGAAGAAGACAGAAAAACAAAAAAAGAGAGTTCCATATAAAATCTAGCAAAAGCAGTGTTGTATTGTTGCTGTTGTTTACTCTCTTGTGCATGATAAACACACAAAGTACTGCAATTAGTTAAGGTATAAAAGCTTTTATGTTGATGGATTTTTTTAAAATGTAAACAAAATTGTGCTTCAACTGCAGGGACTCGGAAGCTGTTCAGACACAGCAGTGCTTTAAACTTGGTGCTAATGTTGAAACAGCGGCATTTTTACAATAAAAATGCTACAATGATGTGTAGCAGGTGTAATATTTGTACCACTGATTACATCTCAGTTTGGCGCGGTAGCACAGAGCACAATATACTGAGGCTCATTGGGATGTTATTAGTCTTCAAGCTTTTGCTCCTAAATCAAAGAATTGTTCAAATTATAATTTTTACCTGATGATAGCTCTACAGGAACTGTAAGAAGACCACTGCAGTCATCATCATCATCATCTGGGAACCATGAACCTCCATACCAAAGTTTGTGCGAAATAAAAACCCAGCAGTCAAGATAATTTATTGGGTAGAAATTTGATCTGCAAGTTGAACCAGAAAATTTAGTAGATCACCAGTCATCCTTTTTGGATCATCATCATCATCAGTTGCGCAAAAAATAAGTTAATTCAGTAGTTGTTGAGATATTTCAGTCTAAACCAAAGTAGTTGATGGACCAACCAACAGACAGACTGATGATTACAGGATTTAAGAAATGCCCATTACAATTGAAGCTTTCAACCAGGGAGAGCAATAAAGCACTGCCTTTCAGCCTGGTGTCACTCTTTATTAACAGATTTTATCATATTTTATGACCTATACAATTTAAAGATTGCTCTGGTAAGTAATAGGTTTTACTTGTTCAATCCACTGCAAATTAAACATAATCTTATGAACCCTGAATGGTCCTGAAGGTGCAGTATCATCAATAACAATTGTCTTCTTGACTTTGACAGGAGCTCAACTGGCCTCCCAAAAAAAGAAGACTATTGACAACTAACACAACAGCATTTAACATATGTTAACTTTGTTACCATATGTTGAGATTCTTGAGATCTAGCTGATGTGACGATTCAGCTGTAGAATGCTTACTAGCCAGACTGTTTATAATCCACAAAGGGACTTTTTTGTTTCCATTGCTGCTTGTTTTTTTTGCCACTGAGGCACGTTGGCTGGCTGCTGCCAGGAGGCCCACTCTACCCAGCCAGTACGTCACTGCCCGACTGGGAGCCTTTAAACAAGTGCACCCACACACAAACAAACAAACACACCTCCTCCCTTTCATTCCATCCTCATATCTTTCTGCAGCATGAAGGCCTACGTATCCACATTGATTCCAAGCTGATACATTTTCAGTGGCTCTACATTTCAGAAGTTATTGTATGCAAATCAGCAGTTTAAATTCCTTGTTTCTTTCCCTTTTGTTCCCAGGGAGACATTTTATTCTGTTAGCTGTGTAACGACACTTAATCAAAGGCCCTGCTGTTCTTCAGTAAAATTTGGAGAGATTTTTTTAGGCCAAAAAGACTGAAACATTTCACTGCAGGAAATTTACATATTAAAATGAATCTGCTCAGGAGGAAGTTGTTGATTTGTTGAGCCAATTGATGATCTGTTGGGCCTTTGCATCTGTTGTGTTTGTTGCTATGCTTCCGTCCAACTGAGTGAACCTTTAAAATGTTGGAAATCCTTTTGAACGCCTACAGTGAAGCAAATGAAAATAGAAAGTCTTTCAGGAATTATTATTAGACGTGCTCATCCATGGATATGGCTACTTTGGTTTTGGAGACAAATGCACCCACGGCAATATTCTAATATGTAAACCGGATACCACACAACCACATGATGGGGCAAACTCTCCTGTGTACATGCAGTACATGACTGATGTAATATTAATACTTTTGCGAGGTTACCCTGGTCGTGTGGGGGTTTAATCAAGGATAAAGAGCCACAATTTCCCCCTTACACATCTGGCCAGCTACCTTTGTTGCATGTCATTAGAAAGAGGTGGAAGAGTCAGCTTGTGCCGATAGTTTTAAACATGATCTCACTGGAAAATTGGGAAATAAATAAAAAGAAGTTTTTTTTGAGGAGATTAAGCATTCACAGCTGCTGAGTCCAGCTTGCTAAGGGTCAGTGTCCACATAGCACTTTTTGTTTTTTTATATTTTTGTTTCTTTTGGCAGAAATGCTCTGACAGGATGCAAAGGGTTAACTATACAGATGAACAATGTTTCAACACTTAAAGTGATAAAAGCAAAATATTCACCAGCAGCCATCAGTGTCAAGCCAATATGCTCCCACAAATGGGCTTTTTTTTCTTTGTTATGATAGCTTTTGTCTGACTTTTCAAATGGTTCAGTGTAAACAGCCAAAGTCAGCACAGGCTGCTTCATTTTCTGTGTTGCCTTTGTTATCCAGGTGACAAGTCTTGCCAATCTAATATATGATTGGATGCCTTAGGGTAGCCCTGATGACGACACAGGTACTGATATGTATTGGCCATTTTTCGCAAATGTGCGTACTATTTGTAAAATAACTTTTGAAAGAAGATCTCTCCCAACTTTGTCAGCTTTATATGGACTGTGGTTTTATGATTTTATGGGGAAATAGAATGATGTGAATGATGTGAATAGATATGAGGTTAATGTACTCTCTTGTGGTCTTTGCTAGCCTCTCTCCTGCTCTCCTAATGTCTAGAGTTTACATAGCATAGAAAAGGGGTCTGCTAGCATCAACAAACGATCAGTACCCACCACAACACAGAGAACGCTGTCTGCTGTTCAGTTAATGACCACTAGTGTCACTAATAACAATGAAGTATATGGCTGTGTGAGTCTAAATTGTGTGTTCAACATTGATAATAATGTGTTTTGTATATGTAAGTCCAAAAAAAAAAAAAAAAAAAGTTAGCATCCCTGTCCAGCTGTGGCCATGTCTCCATCTTTTATAGTCCTTTCAAAACTCTCTCTATCATGTGCAAAACTGGTTTTACTTGAATCAATCCATGATGTCAGTTCAGTGTTTCACTGAAGCCTCTTGAAAGCTTTAATGAACCATGTGCATGAAACCCATAGTCACTTTGTAGAGGAGTTGTGATGTGTTTGGGTGTTTAACATAATCCTTAATGACCTTCAGTCCCCTCTGGGTGACAGTGGTTGTTCAGAAGCTTTCAACATCAATAATGGGGAACAGGGAGTATGAATAGTACTGAAGCTATCAATTGAGTGTCAGTCGGTCCAAAAAAGCTGGACTCCCAACCAATTAAAAGACTGACGGATTGAGTTGACGGTGAAAATACATGCGTTTGACATTAGTTTCAGCTTTTATATGGGATTTGAAAACATGATAAAAAGTATTAAAGTTCACAGCTTTATGTCTAAAGAAAATTTAACTTAGTGAAGCTATCATTATGAATAACAACAGCAGCAGTCTATGACATTTTGAAACAATGACATTTGGTGCCTTTTTCAGGCACCACATTGACACCAGAATAAGGGGATGAACACAAATTTAATGACACTGATAAAGGTTTTTTTTTTTGCACAATTATATTTGTGGTCCAGACTTTTGGATGGATTCCTTCAAATTTCACACTGACACTTTGGTCCCCAGAATATGAAGACAATAATGATCAATTATCCTCTGATGCCTTACCCAATCAGAAATATCAAAATTGTGATTTTGAATAAAATTTACTTATTTTGCCCTAAGAATGAATAGCAATTTATTTAGTTTTATTTATTTCATTGTTTATTTAACAGGGACTGTACATTCAACATTGCCACAAATAATTGGGAAAATGTTATGTTATAAGACATCTAGCTTCAGCTAATATGCAGTCTTTGTCCCTGGACAGGCTTTTGAATACAATGAAGCAAATTAGACAACTGACACAGAGTAGATTAAAACACTAGATAAAGATTCAAATGAAGAATGTTTAAGAGTCAATTGTGTTGATAATTTGAGCGTTTATGTTCACATCTCTACTGCTGCTTAAGCCAAAGTTTTACTTTCACACTAAACATCCTCAGTTCTGTTTGAGATTTATCTCAGCACACTGATGGTACAGATACTAATATTTAAATTGATTTTATCTTTAATAGTGATCAGTAATGAAAGTAATGATATTTACAACAATCAGCACTACTTTTTTGTTTAGTGCCAATTGGAAAATGTGAGCATCCATTTTTTTTTTCAAATCAAGATGTTAGCATGGCAAGCTGTAAATAATTTTAAAACCATAACCTGTAAGCTACCAACCTGCCTGCTGATCATTAGCACATTAGCATTGCTATCTTGAGCATGTTATCTTGTTGATGTTAGCGTTTATCTTAAAAAGACCACAAGCGCTCCCACTTGACAGTACAGGTTCACAGAGATTGTAACTTGGCTGTAAACTGAAGTCTTTTTGACTGTGTGACACCACATGTGAACATCTACCTGTGACAATGGCAATCCACATGGTTACTTTTTAAAATGGAAACAAACCAATTAGGTTTCTATACCACTTACAGCAGCTAAATGTCATATTTAATATGATGTCAAGTAAACAACCTTGAGAATAGATGAGATGTGTTTATGTTTTCCTCAAACAGACAGTGATTAATCCATCAGTCCAGAAAAAGCGAATAAAAGCAAATGACTTGCATTCTCCATTTAACACGACATATGAAACTCTAAAGGCTTGTCTTCAGACCTGACAGACAACATAGTTTTTACAGGAGATAAAATCATATATAGATTTGTATCTGTACCATCAGTGTGCTGAGATGTCCTGCTGACATGCCAAAGGTAACCTAAAGTGTTGGTTTGGTGGATTCTGATTATACAGGCAGCAAAAATATAAATAATGAAAAAAAAATCAATATTAATGAGCAAGATCTATTCTTTTCACTAAGTGCTTGCTCATGTGGGAATTGCTTTCAAGTGTTGGGTTCCTGTAAATTTAAAATCTAAATGTATTTATAGAGTGTGGTCTTGACATGCTCTATATGTAAAGTGTCTTGAGACGACTTTGTTTTAATTTGACGCTATATAAATAAAATTGAATTGAATTGAATTGAATTGAAAAAAAAAGCATATCAGTAAAAGGATTTTAAACAATAAAGCAACTCAGGGAAATTCCTTAGCCTGTAGATGAGTGTGTAATTCTTCAACTACGCATGAAAATCCCACAAATTGCAGTTTTTAAATTAAAACAGTATGCACTCCTACAGCTTAATCTCTCTAAATGGAAGAAGCAGCCAGACTCACTTGGATGTGTTCCATTCATGATCGATACCTGCTTAACCTCTGCAGGGTTACTGCGAGCTGGAGCCTGTCCCAGCTCACGAGATGCAGGTTACACCTGGGACACCCTGTTACTCTGTCACAGAGCTACTTAAACCTCTTACAACATTGAAATGCACTTTTGATACTTGAGTACACTGTAATTCTAAAAACGGTTCACTTTGTCTTATCTATTGCTGCATGAGGTGTTAATGATTTTTTTCAAGCATCACTGAAGAATTTTTGTCAACTTCACAGCTGTACAAAAAACTAAAAACATGACATAAACATATTATCAGCCTCCATATCCAGTAGAGCAGCTTCTGCATTTATTTCCAGTTGTGTCTCTGGTCCCCCTAAAAAATATTAGTCTAATATTCACTCTCTTTTTAACAGTAAAGTAAGGGGTCCAAAAACAAAGCAATTAGCAGAAGAGTACCAAGATACTGTGTATAGCTGAGAGAAATGGCAGATTTAAGAGACAATTCTCTCTAGGGTTGTCAGCACAAGTGACTGCCTTTAGTAATTTGTTTCATTCTTAAAATATAAGTATTGGTTAGTTCTGCTTTAAGGAAAAAAATATAAAAATGCTTCCACTGCCTGTTGGCACACACACATCTACTATACCATCTGACTGTAATTATCATTTGGAATATCTTACAAGAACAAGATCAACACCAGGGGCAGATGTGTAAATGAGTGGGATCTACAGAAAAAAATGTCAAAGACGACCTTTTATTCCTTTTTTTTGACCACATCTTTTGATAACTTTTGTAGATATCAAAGTTCACATTTTTATCCAATTAAGTTTTTCTAAAAATTACCTTTATTTACCATGGACAAAAGGATTTATCTGCAGCCACTTATATCACTTTGTAGACAATTGGAAAACAACTTCCACAGAAATAAAACATGCAGTCACTGTTGTTTGATTAAAAAAAGCAATTTTGTGAACACCCTGTCCGCCTGACTGTCAAGCTGTCAATCTACTATCCCACTGAGATATCTAACAAAAAGATTTACATTTTAAAGAATTATATTTATGTTGATAATTCAATCAGATAAATGACAGACAATATGAATTCTTGACAGGATTCTGCCATTAATGCCTGTTTTTAATGATAACTCATTCAGAATGTCATGACATGCTCTGGAGGATAAATGGTTGGGGTTTCCAGATTAATTTTCTACCTGAAAGTCATAACCAGAGAGATGTGCAGCAGGAATAGTTTGACAGAACTGCAATTACCTCTGATTACTTTCCTAATCATAATCAGACAGGCTCCATGTTGTCCGTGACAGGGTTGAACTCAAACAGTGTCCTTGTCAGACAGCAGTGCCTGATAATGATTGCTGTCTTATCCCTCAGGTGAGAGACGATGAGTTGTGTGTTTGAAGTGTGTTTACCTCCCGCAGTAAACACATTCTTTATCAGATGCAGTGATCAGAAATGAAATGAAATTATAAGCTTGTTCTCCCTCCTTAAATGATAAGGACTGAATGGCACCCATTTGTGTGAATCACCTACACCTTAATTGCCTACAGCTAGTCTATTACACATGTAAATTGGGTTTTTTAGTTCATTTAACATAATATTCCATCTATTTAGCATCTTGTCTATGTGGCATTACAAGATGCATCATCTCTGGCCTGCTAGAGTCTGTGGATCATGTTGTTATTTTAGACATGGAGTTGCTAAATGGCACTGTTACCCTAATGGATTCTGCTGGAGTCAAGTGTATCCTTAGTGCAACCTTACAAGGGAAACTCAAATGTTTTACCCAGTAGATGAAACTCTAGTTTGAAGTGGTTATTTTGGATGCAAATGACAGGAGAATAAGAGCTAATTGTGAATGATGTGCATTCATTTGTACATTCTGCTAAATAATATTGTGGTAATCCTAAGAGGTTTATTTTATCCTTTCATTTTGTGTTGGTCTTTGAGAAAAATGCATTCATTCAAAACATCCATTGAAAATTTGTCCTCCAAAACAACAAAAAACATCACTCAAAATTGCATTTAGGCCAATTCTGATCTGACGCTCCCGCTGACAAGAATTAAAGACTCTTCTGATGTGATTGAAGTTTCATTGGATTTCTAGTCAACTTTTTCTCCTCCTCTCTAAAAGCTCGACAGAAGAACTAGTGGTTTATTTAAATGTTTCAGAAAATGAGACATGTCAAAATGAAATTATAAGAGGGAAATTAAACGCTCTCCATAAACCAACAGTTAAAAGATCAGTGCAAACTACTGGCAACACAGCTGACCTGTAGTATTTTATGGCTCTTGCTGAGTTACAAAGTCTTGATAAGAACAACAAGGTAACCTGAGGGTCCTTGATCTAAAGACTGAAAGATTAATTGGTAGAATTAAAGCTGACCTTTTAAAGCTAAGACCTGTATCAACATGACAGAAAATGGGTTATTACAATTCATAGCCTCCAAGAGACAACAGAGGTGCTGAAAAATGCTGAAGCAGCCCTGGAGACAAAGATACCTGTAGTCCTGGGCACCAAACATGTCTTGCTATGTGATGATAGAACAAGTCTAACAAACTTAAGCTTGTTCACTGCACTTTACAAAATCGGACCCCCACTCTCTCAACCCATTGTTAGCATGATAAAAATCTGGGGACTGAAGAGGTCAAGAGAAGACAGATGTCTAATGCAGAAGCAATTATTGCAGAGCTTGATGCATCGAGGAGACACATGATCAGCAGTACATACATCAACCAGTGATAGACTAGTATCTCAAGTCTGAGGCTGTCCTTTGTGGAAGCCATATTTGGCCTAAAATTCCTCACATGGCACAAATTCCAAGCTGCATGTCCAAATAGGTAACTCTGCACTAACCTATACTCGTGTAAGGATTGCAGTTGGCAATAAATCCTAAACAAATAACTCTGCTTACCTAGGTCAACCTGAGTCATGCTCTACTGACTTAAATCTTCTATCAGACAGACAGACAGTCTGTGTGTCTGTTGGGTCTGTGGCAAAATTCAGCTTATCTCTTGGCCTTGGCTTTTTTGAGGAGACAGCCTCACTCTTCAGGACAGCTGGTGGTCCAAGAGAATAAACTGAAAAATACCTACACTTTTTGGAATATTTGAAACTTGAAACTTCAAGTCTGATGAGTTATAAAATGAAAGGAAAAGTCATGCATGCAAATAGACAAGTGAATTTTTTTTCAAGGAAGTGCACAACAAACAAAAAGTTTGCAATGAGGTTAAGCAAAAATTCTATGGTGAGCTTTACAAGCCTATTTTTTTCTGCTGAGCTTAGTGTCAGCCTGACAGTAGGGCTAACAACATGCAACATGATATTTCTTTTGATTGTCGCAGCATAATAAGTGTTTAATTAAACTTGATGGAGCTTTGATTAAAAAGAACACATCACTTTGCCTTTTTTTTAACTTTTACCTTTTGAGGGATATATAATGAGACAATGCTGGTGGCTAAAAATGAACCTAATTTAAATAGAAAATGTTTTTATGTTCTCAGGACTTACACTACAATATACATAGAGTATTCTTTTGTTTTTTAAATTGATTATAACAACAAAAAGATATAATACTCTTTAACGTGTCAGTAAAATGTTGTTGACTTTGGCTGATCCCGATGCTGATCAGTTTAAATTAAACTCTCAAATTAAATAGCCATTCTGAGATCCTAATTGCAAGATTTTGTCAAGGAACGTGGCTCAGAGTTGGAAGGACACAACTGCACGACTAAGCTCGGTTGAATCAGCAAAGACAGGTTTATTACAGGCATTGGTCGGTACACAGGAAGTCAGATAATCCATGCAAAGGTATCCAAAAAACGTGAGGCAAAAGGCAAGGTCGAAAAACAAGTAAGGTTCAAAATACTAGCAGGCTATGACTATGGCTATGAAAGAATGCTGGAATGTGAGTAAGGAACATCAAGGAACTAGCAACAAGATAAAGGGGAATATATGCAGGGTTGATTGGGAGATTAGGAACAGGTGTGGGAGACACAATCAGGGATCAGGTGCACACAGACAAGGAGGGGGCAGGGGTGAGTGTTCACAAAATAAAACAGGAAGACAAGACATGAAACATGAGGGAGAAAATAAAAAACTTAACATACAGTTGAAACATGACAGATTATATCTATATAAATGTAAAAATATGATCTCAGAGATATTTTGGCCTCATTTCTGTGCAGTGACGGAGAGTGGAGACATGCCGTTCATCTTATTTTATTTTCAGTGATTTCAGCATTTAATGTATATTATAATATTTTCAATGAGCCTCTTGCCAATTACTCTGTCAGAACAAATCAAACATTTAAACATTTTCAGCACTCTTTACACCTTGCAGATGGTGGTGGTTTCATACTAGGGGCTCCAATCCGAGCACACTTAACCCCAAAGTCCGGCTCATTTGATGAGTCAACACAAACGTGCTATGTTCGGACACTGTCCACCACTGGAGTCCCCTGGAAAAGGTGGTCTTGGGTACGATTCATGAGTAGGGTCCAGATGCAGACTTGTGGACCCCACCCCCTGACCAATTTCTTTGCTCTTACCCTAACCTAACCAGAGTGGGCTTGATTTTGAGAGCCATGGTTTGGATGGGGCATGGTTTGCACTGGCTGCAAGGCTGCAGCTGGACATTCTTGGATGTGGAAGCGACCACGCTTAAACAAGGAAGTGAGCCATTATATGTTATTTACATATGTGTGTGTGTGTGTGTGTGTGTGTATACACACACACACACACACACACACATATATATATTGCCAGACTTTGCAGCTAACGTCTTTATACGTGCTCGAAGTGAACATTAATTGATCAATCAATTATCTTCAAGGTACATAAAAAAAACATTGAATATGAAGTTTTATCATTGTTGATCTTTTAGACATTCTCTCAGTCTTGTTAGAAAAAACGAGATTTTTCAGAAGGGAAGTATTATCGGGGGGGGGGGGGGGTAATTGCAACTGTGACCCTTGAAACTGAACAGATACCCAGCCATTTGCATCTTGTCAACATAAAAGATTGTCAGCAACACCAACCCTTCCAGTGGCAGTATGTGGGCTTGTAAGAATACTATTATGGGTTATGGACCATATTTTTTTACTAGATATGATCGGCTAGACATTTGCCAGAACTGTTTGTCATCAAGTTATCAGTCAGTGGATGCTATGAAGCTTCTATGGTAAATTAAGACCTTGAGTGTGTTTTTTCCTTTGGCCTCATAAAGGCATTGATTATACCTGCCTTTTGATCATATCTTAAATAAAATCCTTTAATGGGGTCTGTATTGATCCATGCATCCTTATTCTACAGTCTTTCAACTATGACGTCTCAATATTTCTTTTTGTCCCTACAAACAATGGAGAGACAACATGGCTTAAAGTGTCACCTGCACATAAACATTTGTCATTCTCTTTTTTGGCTAAAGGTTAAAGCTGTTGCTTTTTTGAAAAGACAGCCTCATCTTAAAAATTAAAAGTCATTACAAGTACGTAATTAGTTATTGACGTAATCAATTTATCATTCAAATATATCCCTCCAGTCAAATTCTGTTTTCAGGTGCACTGACACCGTCACAAAATCGATTTCTGTCAAACATGAAATGTGAATCTAAAAAAATCAAACTGTGTCAGGTGTCACACACATTAAGGTTTGTTACATATTCAGAAATATAAAGTAAAATATCATGGGCATATACACTGAATGCATCCAATTACTCATTGTGATAAAGAGTAATCATTTTTGTCCCTTTCTCCACCCGGGGAGCCAGTCAAACTGTCAGATGAGCTACGACGAAACATGCTGTTGTTTTGAGCTGTCAAAGGATTCGTGCACTACCATGGTATTAAACCTGAAATTCTAACTTTCTAAATATTTGTGCCCTCTGGGTGGCAGGAGAATTAAGCATTCTTTGTCACATATCCAACTGAAAAATAAACACTGTCACCTCATGTTTGTTGTTCAGTTATTGAACACAGCCACCAGCAACATGTTTTTGAATCTGCACTAATCGATATTTTTGAATTGACAATAGCCCAAATGACATGAAAAGTGAAAATCATCATTAAGAATAGAGTCAGTCTTGTAGTTTCCTTAAGCTATATGAACCATTTTAGAATTACTGTCTTTTAGCAAAGTTTCATCTCCCTGAAACGCAACGGACAATTTGTACATAAGATGATACACAAACTCAATAGGGGATTAAGATCAGAAATTATAAAAGGACTTTTTAAATGAATGGCTTTCACTTTTTTTCAAAGGACATAAATGTGGTAATATTCGTGTGGTTTCTTTGCTCTTCTGTGATTCAAAGATGAGCATGCTGACATCATTTCGGCCTGAACCAGTCACACGCAATGCCTACCTCAGATGACATTTTAGGACTAAAACTTCTTTTTTCTGTTTTAATGTATTTTTTTGTATTTTTTGTACAGTCTCCTCTCTTGTTTTAGCCACCTACTCAGTTTTCTATTTAACTGTTGTTGTGCTAATAACTAGGTCTAATGTGCTGTAGATTCTCTGTGGTTCATTTTAATTAGGTCTTTTTTTTGGATTCTTTTTCTTTTAATATAAACTTATACAACCAAAAGGTGAAAAATATAAGAATTTGACATGAATCAATGGCTTTGTGTTGGTATTGTGTGACTGGATTTTAACATAAGTTATGAAAAAACCTGCCCAAACTTTTTCAGTTGCCTGTAGTGACCTGTGGACTGATGTCTAGTCAAAGGACTTGGTGCTGCGTTTCCAGTAAAATCCAAATGAATGTTTCTTTTATGCCTTTTGCTGAGTGCTCTTCATCTCTTTTTTTCTCCCCTACAATACAGACAGCATGCAGCACTAGCTACCGTTAGCTTAGAAACTGAGTCTGCTAACATTAATAACTGACTGCAGAGTCCAAAATCAAAGCCAATGTAATAAAAAATGGCCAGTTAGTCTTATATAGCTGAATGATTCCAGGTGGTTGTTTAATGTTGAAGTACTTCTCTGTTACATCTGGATAAACTGGTTCACTGACTTCTGTGACTCAGTGAAATCTCTCACTGAGAGCTTCTGTCAGATTTTATTGATTCCTCACCAGAAAAATACACTTTACTGCAGCTCAAGGGTAAAGAGAAAAGGGCAAAAAAATGACTAAATAATAGATAAGTCATCATAGAATCATCAGATTTTTTTTTCCTTGGGTGAGCTATTGCTTTTATAAAACGGTTATAAGTATGGAAATATGTTAGTTGTAGACTTACAGTATTATTAACATATTCATAAAGCCATAAAGGTTTCATAAGTCATTATTCTTACAAAGAAAAAGGTCCTCCTGGCAGCCTACACATAGTGGAAGGAGGTTGCTATGCAACATTCTAGCTTAGAAACTAAAGGCTGATTTATGGTAAGCACTGGACACTTTGATAGTTTTGTCGCATGACAGAAATGAGAGTTGGTCAATCAATTTATTCTTTTGAGAAAGATTTTCAGTCATCTCAGTGGTAACCAGATTCCCTGCTTTTTTTGTTCAGCATAATCTGCACAAAGAACTGTTTAAATCACTAAAATATCCCCCTGTGTATGTGTTTGAAACTTAATAACAGGATCTATGTCAACTGACCAAGGCTCACAGTCTGTGAAGTTTTCTTTTTCACTTTAGACAAGTTCAGTTGTTACAGTGGCCATGAAGTAAAGTGAAAGGATCCATAAATTGAAACACTGTTTTCTTCTCTCTGTTTAGTGGACATCAGAACTGTTTTAGTGCAATAAATGTCTGTTGTTATTTTATCCTGGTACTGTTTGATCAGACTCTTTCCTCTCAGCTCAACGACTAAAAGTGTTGTAAAGTGCTTTGGGCAGTTAAAAAGTCAGCATTCACTTTTTAACAAACACATTCACACACTAATGGTATGTGGCTCAAAACATCTCATCTCAAAACACACACAGTCGGACATCAATGGAAGAGTAGTTTTGGATAATTTGGTTCAATATCTTGCCTAAAGACCCTTCAAAATAGTACCTTCCATGCAGACTACAAAGAGCAGGGATCAAACCACCAACGTTCGGAGAAGCACACGAGTAGACAACCCACCATATCTCCTGAGACACGGCCAGCCCTTCTACCAAAATTCATTGGAAGTGTCCAACTCCCTGTATACACTGTCACCTTAACCTAGCCTACTGTGCTAGCTATCAGTGTAGTCAATCCAACTTTATAATCTGTTACCAATTAATGGAATTTTTTACCTTACATGTACTCAAATGAGGGATGATGGATTGGGTTGTTGAACTGGGTGATAGCAAAGACCCTAACTCCCGACCCTGACTGTACACTGAGATGAAGTCTGACTTCTTGGTGAGAATAACAGCTTGGATATAGACTTAAAAGCACTTACAATTTTAAAAATGTCAATATCAATATGCAGGCTAAATACGGATATAAAGGGAGATCTTATAAACAACATAACTGTGAACCATATATGTGCAGGGTTTTTGAGAGTGAACAGTGCATCTTTAGCTGATCTTTTCATTATTATTCATCGTAGATCTAAATAAATCCAACACACAAAGAAAGCACTATGAGATGGTAGAATATCGTCTTCTTGTCCTGAAAGGTTGTGGTATACGCTTTGCAGTATACTGAAGAACTGGAGATTCAAAGAGAGATGCACATTTTAATACCACAAAGTACCATGGTGTTTATCAAACATATTTTTATCTTGCAGACCAGCTTCTGAGTTGAACAAAGTGGTCATGTTCAACAGCAAATATAACAGCTTTGTGGTCATGACAGCAGTGAAAAAGAACATTTGCAATTACTTCCATGGAAATAGAGCAAATTGTTAGTTTCTCTTATTTTACAGATCTGAGGTCTTGGGAAGTTAAAACCTTGATTTTATAACCCGCCCCCTCACCTCACACTCTGACAAACAGGCACACACACACACACACACACAGCCCAGAGGGAAACAACAGGATGTTGAAGAGCACTGCATTTGCAACTGGAGCAGACACAGTTCACCCGACAGAATTTTCTCCAAATCCTTCAATTGAATTTCCCTCCCGCAAGGGAACGATGTTGCTCCCTTTCCAAACCAATATCCCAGAGCAAACACTTGCATCAGCTGTTTGTGTCTGCCAATACCATTATGACTATGAATATTTTAAAGGCAAAGAGAGTTTGCTTTCAGTAACACTTGTCACTTTGAGAAAGTACTGATGTTCAGAAATACATTAGACAGCACATCATACAAACACTTGCATTGATAAAGATATTTTGCACAGTTGGCAAATTGTTCATTATGCAATGTGCAGGTGAGTTAT
Organism: Acanthurus leucopareius; assembly: GCA_029814765.1. Taxonomy (NCBI): domain Eukaryota; kingdom Metazoa; phylum Chordata; class Actinopteri; order Acanthuriformes; family Acanthuridae; genus Acanthurus; species Acanthurus leucopareius. The sequence goes on from JAQMCX010000029.1 coordinate 15,123,694, forward strand.
TGACACAAAGATCTCTTTCTTTCCACCTTTTCCTTATCTAGAGAGGTTTTCATGTGTATATGTCAACTGGGCAGATGGTTAAACAGTATTTTGTTAATGAACTTATACATTTATTTCATTCCACACTGACTTATTTAAGACTTATAACTAATGCAGGGATATTTACGTCAAGGATCTCCTGAAAAAAATTAGCATAAAAGCTTTCTTTTGTTCAAGGAGGATTTCATAGTCAAGTCCCCCATTGTCTGGGTAAAAATAAATTCACAGTTTAAGTCTGAATTCTTGCTTGTCAGATGTATTTTCCCTCCTAACAATGTATCACATGCAATTCCTCCTGGCCAGTGTATTGAATTGATACAGTCACTGCAGTGGGGTTCACTTACAGGACAGTAGCTGCTGCAAGTGGAAGTGATAGTATACATAATGCTCTGTTTTGAATTACTTCAGTGCTGCTCAGGAGAATGACGCATGCTGTTATCTATGATTCAACAGTAATGCTTATTTTCTGTGCCCTTTCATTGTACTTGATGTCTATCAGCTGTGTTATTGATGAGTAGAGCCTTGCAGCTGTTTACACCAGCCTGAGCTGTGCATGTCCCTCCATTTCATTCAGCCGTGTTGACTTGAGCTGATATAAATTGAGTGAATGCAATTGATTTTGGGCATCTACCTTTCAGCGAAGGGGAAGTTAGTGAAAAGAGGAAGAGACAGCAGCACCTCTGTGCAGCACAGAGGAGGAGAAAGAAATGTGTGTGAGAGCGATAGAGACAGACAGATGGTGTTGCTACACAGGAGCCTGCCCTAATGTAGTTCAGCCCTTATCACTGCTAGCAGCATTTTGGCACAAATTAAACTGATAGAGGGAATAGTAAACACAGCGAAGGTTTAAAAGATTCAACATTGACTTAGTGGGGCCAAATAACATTTTATTCAGATAATAATGATAAATTAATTTGGATATAGCTGCAGTGCAATAATTAATTGAAATTCTTATTTTTTTTAGCCATTCTATCTGTGTTGTCAGATGGTTGGTCCCTCCCTTTATACAGAAATATTTCTGCAATTACTAAATAACTGTGCATGGAATATTACACAGCCATTTATGCTCAAAAAGGATGAATTGTTAAAATCTTTAGGCCCCTTGACTTTTCCCTAGCACCATCATCAAGTCAAAATTTCACTTTACCAACTTAACTTCATAACCATCAAAAACTAATGTTTATGTTCTCCGATACTTTGTTCTAATATTTTGCAAATATATATGTTCTTGCATTTTAAGTAAGCATCTTGCTACTGAACCTTTCTACTTCTATCTGTGTGGTGCGTTGTTCATGTTCTATGCTATTTGTTCAAACAGCATTATGTAAAAAATGGCATTTTGTGCAGTTTTGTGCTTCCACAATTTACAACTGCCATAAATAAATACCAGGTTTCTTTGACAATATTGTCACTCGGAATGTAAATGCTTACTACAGCAAAACTTGTTGTAACAAGGCTGTGCCCTAAAAAAATTCATCCTGAGGTAGCAGCCAAAGCTGCACAAGCTTTACACTCAACACAAAACAGCAGCTATCGGAATTAACTGGCTTGGCTTATGATAAAAGAGCCAATCATGAACAAGTGAGGTCAACAACTTTGCTAACACAGTCAAACTAAACAACTTCAGCAACACAAGACACGTACTTAGCGAGCCAGCTATTAACGTCACATCCCAGTTTAATGGTTAGTAGTCCAGCTCGGCATTTGTCATGCTGCCTTTTATTTAGCGAAACTCGCACCCACAGCTGAAAGTCAGATTGAGGATAACTCATCTCCTTGGTCACTCATCTTTCCATCTCAGTATCCTCCTCTGTACCTTAACCTCTGTCTTGATGGTACCAATGTCCAAAAGCCGGTCTGACTCAGACATTGCTCCTGTCCCAGTCGTTAGCTCAGTAATTCACTCTCTTTATTTCTCCATCAATACTTTCTTCTGTCTCTTTGTCACCTGTTTTGTGATGCTCTTGTCAATGACCAAAGGCCAGTCTGACCACTCCTATCCTAATTTCTTGCTTAGCACTATTTTTCTTTTTTTTATCATTACCACAACATCCTCTTTTGTATTTCCATCTCTGACATACTGAGGACTTGCTGGCTTTGGTTCTGTTGTAGATCCCCCCCTGCTCCTTTACAACCTCCTCAGCCTAATGTCAGTCCAAAGCTCCTGTGATATTGTTCAGCTAAAAACAAACAGTTCCATGTGCTGAATAACTAACATAGCTAACTAGCAGCTACAGTAACAGTGGTTCCAGGTTACCTCGGAAATCTCTGTAAATCATAGGCAAAACATCAGAGGCAAAAATAGAAGATATTTTCCCCAACAAAATCCAATTATCAGTTTGTGAGATGAAGCACAGTAACATATAATGCTGGGCTTCTTACCATTTCAAACCAGCTCCCCCCTAAGTTACATAGTAACTTACTGCAGTAACAGGCATTCACCCAAGTCTGTGTAACATCAAAATGATTTTTAAGTTATTAATTTATGGCAGTATCGTTACATAATGGGATCTAAAAATGGTGAGATCCTACTTGATGCAGGTAAAAGAATTTCATTGCCAGGCATCCTTACGTTTTGTAGGGAGAAGTAGCAAAGAGTAATAGAGAGAGTTATAAAGACCTATACAGCTCTCTCTAAATGCATGTGCAGTTCAACTCTTTGAATGATAATGCAGAAAGTGTGAGGTATTTCTGTTTGAGATAGTTCACAGTTGTAAGCCAGCACAGCACCCTTAAAATGATACCTCTTCCCCTAGATCAAGAAGGAGCTCATAGTCAGTGCCTTTTTGACATTCTCTGCTGTGGATCTCTACAAAGAGGATATCTGTATGCTCCATGACCTCTGGACTTAAGTGTGTAAATGAATGTGGGGGCTTCCTAAAAAGGTAAGTGTGTTAGATTATCAAAACTTAACTTCTCCTACCTTCCACCTATTAATCACCCCTTGACAAACGTGCAGAGAATTGTCACAGATTGCTAATATTTGTGAACCCTTAGGTGAAGTAAATTTTTTTAGTTAAACTTGCACCAACCAATTTTTTCGGCCATTTGGTGGGGGTAGAAACAATTTCCGATCAGACCCAGTGCTTACACATTCTAACATGATAAGTGAATATCCTGGATTTGGAAGATGTACATTGTAAATATGTTTACAAAAAGTTGCTAATTTTAACTTCTAGCTGACCCAGAATGAAATCATCATTCATAGGAGTTGTGTGTCTGTCCAGCTGAAACTGTGGGTCCAGTATTTACTCTCTTCAAACCCTTTTTTTTTTTGGTCCTCACCAACCCCGCAGGGAAATATCTGGATCTTTAACTGGCTCACCAGCTGGTAACTATGTGTCTGCTGTTTGGTGTGGAGCAGGTAGTGTACAGCGGGTTGTCATAGCTTTTTCTCCAAAAATAGCTACCTGCTGTGACCAAAAATGAGGCTTTGAGAACAGAAAGATTGAACCACAGCAGTGAAGTTGTGGCTAGAAAGCAATGATATAAACTCACTGTAAAGTTTCTTAAAGTCAAGGGGAGCTGCAGATTCAGGCAACAATTCTCTGTAGGAGCAGAGAACCCTTTCATATTGTTATATGTCATTCTGTCATTCTTACCACAGAAACATTGGCTATAGCTCTTTTACAGCTTTTATCTATTCAGCACCACTCAGATTAAAAAAAAAAAAATTATATAAAAAACAGCGGCTATTTATATATATTTATATATAAGTCAGCAGGCACGTCTGATAGGGACAAAATATACAATTTGTTAACACAGCACTTAAACTGTATGAGTACTATTACATCTGATGTTGTTTCAGGTGACCTCTGAAGAGGAGAAAGATACTGTGCGGTCAACATAACAACATGTCAATATCTTGTCCTTCTTTCACAGTTAACCTTTCCTGGCTCGGTATATCTCCTTAGTCTGATTTATATACACTGAGCAATGTCAATTCAGTCCACAAAACAAAATGTCAAAACATATTGAACAAAATTCTGATGAAGCGATGTCATCTTTTATTACAAGGGATCATTTCCTGCAGGAAAAACAAGTGCTGCTGTAACGTCTCTACAGATTGCTCCTGTATGTTTCTTGAGGCATAGTTTGCTATCAACAGCAGATATTTATAGCTGTCCACCAACTCAATTTCCTTGCCTTCGATTACAGTGGGCAGTAATCCTCCAAAAGTTATTGCTATGTCCAGTTTTTAAAATGCTCAAGTCAAAGCAGAATTCATCACAGCTGGACACAAAGTCATCAGTAACATGACTGCATCCATCCACCCCCCAATCCTTCACTGCAAATGGCCATAAGGAGGATCCTCACAGTCCATAAAATGACTCCACAAATGTGCAGTTCATCATTGCTTTACATTAAACCGGCTGTAAAGCTTCAATAATTCACAGTAATGTGCTGTTCTTTTCATTGGTGACACATTTCTCAAATTAGAGATGGATATAATTACATAAAAAAAGTATTTTGTAATAAAATTAAAGATCACATGTATTAAAATAAAATACAAATTATTGGAATGAGAAAATGATTTAATTAAAATACATACAACCAAAGTAAACATTCATTTCAAACTACAAAATCAATGCTATACAAACCAATATTAAAACATTTTCAGCATTAAGAAGCCTCAGTATGAATCTGACCTTAACTCGTGACATCATAAAGTTGTGCTCTGCTTATTTTTTCTCATCATTGATCTAAGTGGCCAATAAGGATACACTTTAGGGGATAGGCAGTTAATTTAAAGGTCAGTGCTGAATAGTTTCAAAGTGACCACTGACTGGTGAAACTGAACTGGCCATGTTAATGCATTAATTCTGTCAGATGACAGTAAGACTGAGCATTTAACTGGAAACCTTTTAAAGTGAGATAATAGTGATCAAGCAAATTCCCAAATCTCAAACTTTACAAGCTAAATGCGAAAGAGACACAAAGTACCAATAACAGCAGCAATGCTGAGTATGATACTATACAAAATAGTAAAGAGAGAAAGAAAAGCAAGCCTCAAAACCCCTCTACAACAACAACCTAAACAAAAGCAGTTTCCTTTGTATACTCCTAAACTCTTAGGTCATTCCATTTCAATATCAGTATTTATTTATTGATGTAACATTAAAGTTCAGTCCCTTAAATATACATCACAAACTTGTTCTAGTGTGCATTTGTCTCCCAAAAAACTCTCCTCTTCTGCTTTTCTTCTGTTGTATTATTGGATTTTTTCAGTCATGAGGAATACAAATGAAAGAGTTGACTATGAGCACAAAGACCAGACAAGGCATGTCACGTAATTGAAAGGTTTATAAAGGTTAATTTTTAAAGATTTAAAGGTTTACAAAAAAACAGGCCCAAAAGCAAAACACACAAAAGAGCTATTGAGCAAAACAGCTTTAAAAAGCAAAGCTGATAAAAAGTACACAAAAACTGATGGAACAAAGCAGTAAAAGAAAATCTAAGACATGAAAATACAAAAGCCAACCCAACAACTAACTGAGATTACACAAGAAGCATAAGGAAGCAGGAAGACTGAGGAATGGAGTCAGGACCAAGGAGCCAAAACAGACCGACAACAAAGGGAGAAAGTCAAGGACTTAAATACTCAGACAAAGGAAAGACGACAAGACACAGGTGGAACACTTAGGGACAAAGAAAACAATCACACAGGAGGGAAACTTGTGTTACAGGGTGTTAGGAGTATGCTAATACTATCTACTGCATATGAAATCAATATGATTAAAGCACTATCAGAGTGATGATTAAGCTCTAAGTTATAACAAGCTAGCTAAGCTGTGATGCATGTATCGTGTGTTGGCCACCTGATATTTATGGCTGTCCATTAATTTGCAAATTCTAGCCAAGCACCAACCAGATCAGACCCAGGGGTCAGGATGATTTAGCTGATCTCCCATCCACTCAAAGACAATATTCTGGTACATTTGCAAACTAGGAACTTGTAACCCTAACTCATTAGCAAGTCAGTTAATGGCTAACATTAGCTAGTTAAAAACACAGCATCATATTTTTGACATGCTTTGTTTTCAAAGTAGATAATAAAAAAAAATATATAAATCATTATTTATTTATTTATTTATTTTGTTACAAAGATCATTTCTGAACTTTGCTTTGTATAAGCATGCTATGATCAATTTCAAAGAACTTTAAATTTAATAAGGGTCATTGCCTAATGTATGCATAACATTTAAGGATAACTATAACCATGAAATGTTAGGATGGTTGTTTTGGATACACTCCTGAGTTTTATCAGACTGTGATGAACTGTGTATAAGGAAACTGAAAAAAGCCTTAAGCATCACCCTGATGAGGATGGACTAGCTGAAAAGGTTGCATGGCATACTACAAGGAAGGAGAAGAGTTATGCAATGTTTTCTAATTTTAGTGCATTTAAACTTAACAAAAATGGATTGATATTATATTTTCATTATTTGCCTTGTAACCATGCTAACCTTACATTCTCAGAACATAGCATACATTATCCTGAATGATCTCTGACTGTCATGGTAAATAGATTTAAATATTTACCAGTCAAAAAAACAGATACTGTCTGTACCAATGTTAGACCTGAAAATACAACACACTCCGTAGGTCCTGGAATAATTAAGAGGCTACAACAGAAGCAGAGTGAAGACACAAGGAGGTGGAGTACTTGTTTGTGTTGTTTGTCTTAGATAAAGTTGAAGAGGAAGAATTGAGGGGGAGGTTCAGGGGTTAGAGAGGGACTCGGGGGATTTGAAGAAATGGATTCCCTCATGTGCACTGTTTTCAGAAGTCAGTATTTGATGTTCTTATAAGGCATTTACAAGTTCAACAGTTGCATTATTCTTTAGAAAACCACAGAGTGCTTGGACAGAGGTTGCAGCCTGAATGAGCAGCGCTGATAAGATCAGTAGCCTGATCTCCACACTACTACAACAAACCACATGAGCTCTTCTACCCTTAATCTGCTCACTTTGAAATGAAACATTTACTCACATTGTATTGTCTTTTGGAAAATACAGAAGTAACAAAATAATCAGGCAAATCAGTACTCCTTCATTTAGATGCTTATGTTGCCTAGGACCTCTTCAAACGCTGAGGACTTCAGATATATTTTTTTTAATTGTCATTAATATGGTCCTCCCATTTTCTCCTACAACATCATGCTATCATCTCATCCATTCCTTTATTGAAAAGACACAAATTGAATGTATGATTTAGTAAAAAGGCTGTTTGCATTTAACTTCCACTGTTACCATTATTTTTCCGATCCTTTCAAACTGTGTCCCAGAGCTTGCTAGAAGCTTCAGTGAACTAAAAGGCTGCTAGGGGTCCACAGTCACCATGGGCCTCCAAATGAAACGTGTCAAGCCTTACAATTTATGGCCAGCGCAATCGTTCAGAGCCAGAGCAGTTAGCAGAGTGTCCTTTATGTAGTGAGGCAGAAAGTAAAAGTGTGGAGGTCAGGATGTTGAGTGGGCCTGTCGCTAGTTTGGCTTTTATAGTGGTGAACTGACCTGACTCTGAATTGCAATGATCTGTCCATAGCCAAATGTCTATCATAATCATAAAAATAATCATAATTTATTTTCCACAAGATCCATCTTTTCTCAACTTTAATCATACCAAAGATTCCATTTGCTGATATTCTAGAGAGTGAGTAAAAAAAAAAAAAAAACAACAGTAGAAATAATATAAAATATAGTTGTGAAATGAAAAAAGAAGCTGTGGTTACCTGCCAATTATATCCCTTTGGTTTTACTTTGCATTTTTACACAAAAAAAGATAGAAGATGGGCATTTGATTTGTTGAATTCTTGTTGAAGCCTGATATCAGCTTCAAGGTCAAAATACATTTTTACATGGATGCTTTGTTTCTAATCACTTACCCTTTGATTAGAAAAATGTTACCTCAGTAGCCAGTTCAAAAATGGAGAAAGCAAAACTTGTTTCAGTTAACATATGAACTGGCTATTTTAAGACAGACATACAAATTGTGGGCCTTTACTTTATCTAGCCTGACCCAAATAAAAACATAAGGACATTTGCTGTGTCCTAACAGGTTTTCTCATTGTAAACACTATTTTAATAAGAAAATACCAGAGGACATGCTGCTTGTTGTCAATGAATGACACCAATACAGTCCAACCATGGCCTAATACAAATGGTTTGAAATCGATAGAAGAAGAAGAAGAAAAAGTTTTTTATTCTCTCATACAATTATAATGGTTAGAATATAGTAAATTTGGTTCTTTGCATTTAACCTGTCCCTGAGGAACAGCGGGTAGTTGCCATATGTCACCAGGGGACCAGCTCCAGCTCTTAGTCAATGCCGTCACCAGGGGACCAGCCTCAGATCTTAGTGAGTGCCATGGTCAAGGGCGGAAGGAATTAACCCATATATAACTGTGTATGTTTTTAATGGTGGGAGAACTAGAGCCAACAGAGGACACATTTCATATCACACCTCCATGCCTTATGGTCAAACATGCATATGAACAATAGAGGGGTTCAGTCCACCTGCAGTCCTATGCTGATGCCAACGAACAGCATTTGTCCAGTTTCTTACTCTGTCTGTTATGTCTGTTACCCAAAGAGTGACTGGCTTTAGAGAAACACAGAATACCAAGAAATTCTCAGACCTGCCCTTCTCAACAAGTAGACAGTGAAGTGCTAATATGAGGTTTTCACAATCTGTTTTCTTCTCACACTTATGAGTTCAAACTGTTTCACAAGAACTTCAGAGATGCTGTGCTGTAGCTCTAAACAAAGATAAAATTTAACACCTGAAACAGTTCAGCATATTTGATGAAGCTGATGATCCTTGCAGTTTCTCTGTTGAATCAATATGGTTGAACACCGTTAGAAGTGGTTTTGGACAAAAGCATCAGCTAAATAAATGCAATGTAATTTAATGCTCTCAGTCTGAGCAAACAACTGGGAAGGATGGATCCTGGCTGCCATCCAGTGGCTTAAGTACAGCATCACATTTATTACAGCCTTCCTTGGTATAAAAAGCTATGAGGATATTATAACCTTTTACATCTTACAAATCTAAGACTTGAGCAGTGTCATTGAAACACCACTGGCTTCATGTCCCGTCTGGTTTCATGGCAGGTAAACAGCTACAAAATGTACAATACACAAATATGGCATTAACATTTTGAAAACTAAAAGGCTAAAAGACCTAAAGGATATTAGAGCATGACCTAAGTGAAGCACTAAAAGCACTACTTCCAGTACCTGGTCATGTCAGAGAACATGAGACGTACAAAGATACATCTGTGGCTTTATTTTGCCCTATTCATGCCCTGAAAATACTAAGACATGGTTTTATATCGAATAATATCAAACTAGAAGCCATAAAACTGGGTGACATTTTAGATGTAGAACTAAATACTAAATACTAAAAAATACGTCTTAACATGTATCATGGGAGTAGAAATGTTTTTGTTTTTTTTAAATTTTTCCCCAATCTTTACTTCAGTTTAAATACACAAAGAAAGTGAGTAAACTGTAGTGAGCAAGTAAGTAAAGTGAACTTTAGAGGTTCTGGGAGATGGTTTTGTTATATTTGGACAGAAAGAGACAAGCTTTTCCTCTTTTTTTCAATCCCATCCTTAGCCTCACTTAGTGGCTGCTGGCTGTAGCATCATTTTTACATTGCAAAAATGAAGGAGTGTTAATCTTCTAATTTAATTATAGCAAGGAATGTTCCCAAAATGTTGAATCACTCAATTAATAAATAAGCTGTACTCTTCAAGCAAAAGTTTTGAACACTTGGCCTGCTGTTTTCTTTTCTCCTACAAAAAAAAAGGGTTTTTGGTTCTTTGGTAAGTTAATTTATTTTGGATGCCTGTTAATTCTGAAGGTAGTTTCAAAGCCCACCTTTATCATATACGATTATATATGATAAAGGTGGGCTCAAGTTGAGGTCATAGTTCAGTTATAAGCAAGAGTTTTGCTTTTTCATGAAAGACAACTAACTTGACATTGCTGAAGAAATTTTTCTTTTCTTTTCACATTTAACTCCCATTCAATGTCCAGAAACTAAATACCACAAAAAATATATATATAACAAGGTGAGAAATCATCAATAAATTCACAGCCCACAGTAAATCCACAGATTCATGACTTATGAAATTCCCAGTCCCAGAATGGATTGCCTCTGTGTACTCAAGTTTCCAAGAAAGCAAAGGCCATTTTAAGATGCTCATACACACTTAACCTTATCTCAGCATCCTTTAAAAAAAACAGTGATTCAGGTTGGGGCACAGATTATGCACTCTATGTAACTGTAATTAAAAAAGGGTATATCTTTTTTCTTAATTCTTATGATAAAAGCCTCTACACTGTTGACAGGCCAGGTGGCTGTTACGGGGGGCTCAGAGATTATAGGCTATTTATATCTTTTTAAGACTAGTCTGCTTGCACTGCACACTTGCAATTTCACAAGCTCTCTGACACAATTTATTATGTGGGTTAAGGTTGTCAAAATATTTCCTTATCTGATATAACTGTGCCTTATGATATACATGCATCCACTTGTCTGGACAGTAAATTAATGCATTGGAATTTTGTACATTTTTCTATGTTTGTAATTTTTAAGATACAACATGACATTGCAGAGATCGAAAAAAAAATGCTGGTCTATTATGTTACAAATTCTCTCTGGTTTTTGGTTAAAAGTGAGAGCACACACGCACACACACACACACAGGCATCGCATGAATCAAGACACAAGTGGACAGGTCATGAAGACCACATATAGTGCCAGGTCAGCTACTGTTTGGCCAACATTCATTGCACTGGACTCTACAATGATTTCACATTACTAAGCAGTAGACTGATATACAGTCAAATTTTGATTTTCATCAAATGTAAATTCCCTCCAACCTCTTGTTTATTAATTAATCTGTGATTTTGTGTGTTTGTCAGTGTTAAGTGGAAGAGAAGGGGGTGGAGAGAAAAATAATGAAAAGAATGCAAGTACGGAAAAAAAACATGTAAGAGAGTGGACAGATAGAAAAGTAAAAAGAGGCAAAACAGTAACTGAGCAGAGCAAAAAAACATTCTAATCATGTCAGAATTTGTAATGTATAAAAGCTGAGACCCCCAAGGGGTCTGATCTGAGAATTGCCCTCGGTGGAGTGTGTAAATTGAGCTGCCAAAAGACTCACTAGCAACTAGTCGACCTCCATCAAAACATGCCAACACTGGGGCAATGTTGCACAGCACAGCTGACCTTGCATTTACAGATAAACAGGCCTGCTCTGTTAAGTGCCCCTGGGGCCCCACCTGTCAAAACTCTGCCAACCTTAACTGGCTTTGTTTCGATTTAGATTTTTTAGTCTGATTATAAAGTTTTCTAAATTGGTTTGTGGTAATGGCATGGAGCTTTAAATTAATGAGTAAATTAAGGTTTTTAGATGTTGCTCAGGGCTGTTAAAAGTCAGTTTCAAACTGTTTTTTTATACCAGACTCCAAAGCAATTTAACAAAAAAAAAGAAAAAAAAAAAGATAAGACAACATTTTCTGAGTAAAGTTTGTTTGCTCAATGGGTTCTGAACAGACCACTCTAACCACTCTACCACAGAGTGGAACAGGAATCATTAATATGTAAATAAACACAAAAAACACTACCAAACAATTTATACAGGCTAATGCTAATAGCCTGATTATAAAACATTCATTTCAGTGAACTGACAGTTCTGATAAGTCAGAGACATGTTTGCGTTGCATTTCAAAGAAGTCTTCTGAAGTTAGCGTGCTAACACACTGGCCCTGGCCCATTCTGTCTCAAACTAAATTAATTCATTTAAAAAACAAACTTCATTCAAACTAAAATAATAATAATAGTAATAATAATAATAATAATAATAATAGCAGCAAAACTGCTCAGACCTGCTGGTCCAGGTGGACTCAGTTAGCTAATAGGATCACCAACAGCAGCTAACTGAGCTAGCAAGCAAATGACAGCCCTCATGAAAACATTTTGTCAAATCTTAGTGGGTATCTGAAGCCTGTCTTAGCTTTTTATCTTTTCAAACCCAGTTAGAGTTACACTCACAAGGCAAGAAATAATATGACTGTTGTTCATTTTCTCACTATTGTTTTACTGTTTAATAATTAAATGTTAAATCAGGATTGTCAGCAAGATTAGAGTGTTGTACTATTGAGAGTATGAAGGAGGTGACACACTTACAAACCTCACTTAACATTTTAGTTTAAGAAAGAGAAGTTGTCCTTTGCAGTTTTAACAGCCTCACTATATCCTTGTTGTGGGTTGTTGAGTAATATTCTGAGTCATGAAGTATTTCTATGTGCAGGTATCTATATATGTATATAAAACACAATGAATAGTACTGTGTAGAAGTGACAGTAGACATCACTTCAAAAGGAAAAAAAAACTTTTAAAATAGCCCTCAGTTTTCACAGTTAAACAGCTATCAGTCGACAGCTGGCAGGCCTTTCTAAACTCCTAACTAAAAGACCATATTTCCACCTGGTTTTATCATCTGTGCACACAGGACAAGAACAACAAAGGCAAAATTTGACCAAAAACACTGTAACAAAATTATATAAATACAAATGGAGGATAAGGAACTTGAAAAAGCAGAAAATAAAAAAAGCATTAAACAATTAAATGAAATCTGAAAAACAAGAATGTAAGATATTGCAAATCTAGCATTAAATGCTATCTGATCTGGTAAATGGTTAATGTTTGATGGAGTACATTGCAAAACCTTAAGCTGTCTTTCTGTGGTGCTCCAGATTTACAGAACTGCACAAGAAGGACAAAAGAAGCATACAAATTAAAAAATACACTGTCTAGACAGATTCTAATCATGAACGCAACAAATTTGTGACCCTGTCCTCATTTGTGTTTCTTCATTGCCTTGTGTCAAACACAAAGACATCTGTCTCACTCACACTGGTCTTAGTCTGGATCAAACTGAAACCATGGTCAGGTTTGCATCAAGTGTGAAACCTTTAGATGACAGGAAGCTACGGCAGGCTGCTCGGAAAACTGAAAACTAAGTAACCGTTACCAAAACAAAATGAGCCAAGGATCTACACGGGGGGAAGAGGAGACCAAAAACCTTGTTAACATTTGATCCAAAGACTTTATTAGGGGCAAATCAGAAAAAAACTCAAAGCTACAATCAAGCTACAAAACAAGACATTTTCACTGATGCCAACAAACCAATCAACGTAAAGTACAGAGACATGCAACCCATGTACCTAATAACTGAAACTGAAACTGACCAGACCAAATGTTTACAATGTAACAAAAATACAAGCCTTGCTTTGGCAGGCCCTCCCATGGCTTGTGCCCAGAGGAGCCCGGAGTATGGGCACAGTCTGTTTAACATCACTTGTTATGCAGATTTATACAGGGGTTATATAGGTTGCCCCAGTCAGGATTGAGTCATGGTTGCTAAATACTTTAGAAGACCGACTGACTTTAGTGATGTAGTAGGTGTAAAATATTGAATAAAATGTTGTGCTGCATGGCTGGCTTTATTTTCACTCTCACATTTAACTTTATGACGCGAAAATTTACAAGTGGATCGCTGATATTGTCTCCAAGTGTATTTTGGGTAAAACTCCTCACCAACTGTCCACCAACGTCATCATCAGCCACTTGTCAACAGATTGCATTTTTACGGACTAAGTTAAAATGAGTGGCACTTCATATTAAACATAAAAGTGGAGCATCAAAGCAAAAACAAAAGGAAAAAAGAGAGAAAGGAAAAGCCAAGCTACAAAAACTTGACACATATTTTTTTCGTCGTCCTGGAGATGAACCCGACTTTTTTGTCGGCAGCGATTCAGGCCCGCCAAAACTGACAGCACAGCCAGGGAGCCAGGTTCATTACAGGTAGCAATTCTAACAATCACTATACACAATGTGCGTCTATTACAAGGAGAACTTCTATGTCATAGAGCCAATTGAATATATTCTTGATGGTAAAAACAAACGCAGTTTCCAATATGTTCCGATATTGAAGTCCTTACAACAGCTGTTAAGTCGAAGGGATGTCATTGATAAAGTTGTTGAGGGCCATCAAAGACAGGAGGGAATAGATCCTGAAGTCTCATATCAGTACAAATCCTCAAGAGATAGTTCTCTATATAAGGAAAATAGTTTCCTCACTGGAGAAAAGCCAAGGATCCTCCTAAATTTTTATGTGGATGATTTT
>JAQMCX010000029.1:15170004-15180525 GCA_029814765.1 Acanthurus leucopareius
ATTACCATATATTCTGGTACTGCGAGCTTGGACCTCCCGGACCAGCATATCAGTTTCCTCCTGGGAGAAGTTTGGCCACCTGGAGCTGCTGCTGCTGCTGCTGCTGCTGTCTTCGTCCATGGTCGTGGCGAGGGAAAATTGGCACTGCGCCTCGCCCGCAGCACATATAAAGGCAAGGAGAGGCGTTCATTTGATTGGTGAAGATTACACTCGGCTGTGTTAAACCCACTCACGCCTTCCCTCCTCCCTCTTTGCTACTTGCGCTGGTGGGAGGGACGGAGGTGTGCATGAAAATTGCAAAATGCCCTGGACACACCCCGTTGGCGCGGCACAGGCGAGGCGCAGGGCAGGTGCGCCGCGCCTGCGCCTGGTCTACAATAATAGAGCCCCATATGTGAGGATGTTTGACATTTCTGACTTTTATGACACCACTGGTTTTATTCTTCAGACATTTGAGAAAAAAAAAATGGTTGAAAGCATCACATTAAGTTTTCCTGTTTTAACTGGGATTATCTCATTCTCTGTAAACTGACTCTCAGCCTGGATCCAAAGAGAGCTTACAAGCTGAACTTTTTCAGCAAAACCCAAGGCTCATAGTTCCCTCCAAAAAATACAGATGTCAGCCCTGGTAATGAGCAATGCAGTGAATTCAAAGATTATCCAGGATTTCCATGAACCATGAATATCTATTGAAATCTCCCAGGTTATTAGCAGGAATATGAGTCACTAGTCATACAATGAAGCATAATACATTCACTTTTCGTGTGAGTTGCTTATTTGCAGTTTGCCATGGTGAGAAAACCCTCACATCTCTGGTAAACTGCTGAGGATTAAATGTGGCTCTTTTGCAACAGACAGCACGGTCTTCTATGATCCCACCTAGCTGCATATCCTCTCATCACACCACAGGGCGCCTCTCCAACACACCATCCTGCTCTGAACAAAAGGCTGCACTGCGCCCACTCACACTATACATGTTTGCACTCATAGAAACGTGTGTGTTTGTTGAACATGGCCTCACCCACATTTCTATGATGCTGAAGAACTTTTTGTTGTCTGCTCCTCCTCCAGGGGCGTGGGCTGTATCCTGTATGAGATGGTAACAGGTCGCCCCATATTTCCTGGTGCTACAGTAAAGGAGGAGCTACACTTAATTTTTAGGCTCATGGGTAAGATATCTGCATGTTTGAATATTCTCCAGGCCAGGTTATGGTCAGTCACAGTGTCCTCTAACAGCAGACAACCATACTGTCTTGGTTTCTGTGTCATCCAGGCACTCCAACAGAAGAGACTTGGCCTGCTATCAACAGTAATGAGGAGTTCAGGTCTTACCTCTTTCCTCAGTACAGACCTCAAGCTCTCATCAACCATGTGCCCAGGTAACACTCACACATTACACTGTGTGTTCAAATGAGTGCTGTCTGCAAGCCAAACAGCCAGACTCTATGGGGTTGTACTAAGGGCACTATGGGTGCTTTCAGCATTAACACCACCATGCTACCGGTGTTCATGCTGACACGCTGATGTTTAGCAGGTATAATGTTAACCACAACCACGCCTTTGTTTAGCTTTTTATCATGAAAGCAATGGCTAATTAGGACTAAATCCATGTAAAGCTAAGGGTGATGAACAACTCATCCTGAATATTAATGTGTGAACCAATTTTCATGGCTGTCCGTCCAATAGCGCTTGAGACATTTCATTCAAGATCACAAATAAACCCCTTGACGACAAAGCAGAGATATTTCAGTCCGGACCTTAATGATGGACCAGCCTATCGATACTGGCATCACTAGAGCCAACACGACCAAAAACAAAAACATTCCTAGGTTTTTCTGTCTGAATCTACAGCTAATTAAGAGACACCAGGATGTGTCCTCTTTCTCTGTTATTGTTCTTCTACAAAAGTAAACAACTAATTAAAGAGCAGAGGGTTTTTTCAAGTACACTCATGATATTTCATTAGTTTTCTGTATTAAGTCAACAGACCTCTGAAGTGAATATTTGGCCCAAACACTTGCTCAGACTTGGTGAAAAGAATTTAGAGATTATTGTTAATTGGACTAAAGAAGTGATTATTTGAGCCAAGCAGGATTTCATAACAGGCCTGTTGCACTTGACAGCCAACTTGTTGAAACAGTTGAAGTTTCAAGCGACTCGTTACAGTTCTGAGCTGCCAGCTTCTCCGAAAATACCGCAATACACTACATTATTGTTATATCTTTTCAGGATATTAAACAGTTTTCAAATTAGTCAGTCTAAGAACTAGTTCTCAAATCTGTGATCGAAAGTTAGTTTGAGAGATGACTTAATGGTTTGGTAACCTGAACAGCAGATTTAACAGTGAGCTTTAAGTCAGCATGGTCCAAAAAATTCTACAGGTAATATTCTTGCTTACAAAAGTTTAAATAAATGATCCACCTGACAAATAGTTTTCATTTTCATACTGTCTGACCGTGATTTCTGAACTGCACTAGTGGGTTTCATACTTCTGGGATCTGTTGACAGTTTTTGGTCCTTTATAAATTGTGCAGTGTGTTCAAGACCTGCTCTATATTTAAAGGGTTAAATTATGTTGTGATCTAGTGTTTTTTAAATAAAATTAACTTGACTAATGAATAAGAAGTATCCATACCTACTTTTCTTTCTTTTCTAAATGCTTTAATAAATTGAAACCTATAAAAAACTGGAGCAACCAATCTTGCTCCACAGCACTGTTTTTTATGCTGGAATGTTTCATGCTTTTTTAAGGAGCCATAGTTTAGTTCTGTAATATTTTATCAAGTGTGCTGCATTTGCTATTATGGTGGTGTTTTGTAACATTTGTTGTAAAATTTGTGTTTATTTTTAAATGCTGCTTTATGTTTTAGTGAGTTGAAAAAACCTTTCATAAAAGGCTTACCAACAAGGGATATTAAAAGAAAAGTGGTCCCTTGCACCCTTGTTTCCCCCAATGACCAACCCACATGATAAACCAAGGCAGTGCACACAAGCAAAAACACAAACAAAAACATAAATACAAACAGAAAACAAGCAAACATTAATATAACCACTAGAACAACCTTTTCACTACCTGTAACTCCACCTCCCCCTGCTACTCAGAAATACCACACTTAATAAATAAATCAACAGCATTCAGAGCCAAACAACCAGGCCAATTTTCTATGTCATCCATGATGACACCTTAGAAACAGCCAAGTGCACAAACATTACAAATATATATTTATTCTCTTCTCTTAATATTAAACATGATACTTGAACAATTTCAAATACATAGACATAATGCAAACTTGTCTTTCTTTGCCTTTGTCAGGTTGGACACAGAGGGGATCGAGCTGATGTCTGCTCTGCTGCTGGTATGAGACAAAAGCAAAATGACTCTCACTCAGCTGGTTATGAGGCAGAACTGAACTGTGTTTTCAGAGAGAGTCTGATCAACTGTGTTTGCAATCTGATTACAGTATGACACCAGGAGCAGAATCTCCTCTGAGGCGGCTCTACGACACCCCTACTTTCTAAGTCTGGGGGACAACATTCATAATTTGGCAGACAGTAAGACATGCATACATAGAGTGTAAACACACCCTGAAAGCCTCTAATTTGAGGTCCACACCCTTTGGCAACTCTGGCAGTGACAAGCAGGTTGCACTTTTATTATAAATCTGCTACTTTGCCATCTCCGCTGTGGCCTTTATGAAAAAACATGGTTTTGTCATTGTTTTTGGTCAATTTGCACATTTTAAACATAAACTGCACAAAAAATGCATATTGTTAGCAACCACAAAAGGTCAGAAAAGGTCTCACAGAGCACTCTGTCAGTGTAAAAAGCTCTGAGTTCCCAAGAATAAAATCGGTTGTATTTTATTAAATATTTTCTCAACAGGAATGATCATTTACAACGTTGTATGTGGCTTTTTGCGGCCTTAGTTTGTTTTTATTTTTTGCTTTAGGATCAAAATATTAGCATATAGCTGAATATATGATTGTGCAATTTAAGGCTATCATTAGAGAAACATATAACTCAATTTATGGTTTCAAAAATCATAACATTAAAACTACTTATGGCAGCCCTGTGATGTGATGTAACCATGACAGATCTGCAGTTACAGCACATCTATTTAATAAAGTGTTCAGGGCATGTAAATGTCCAATTAAAAAATAGTTTTTAAATTATGCAAACTGGTTTTCATGTTTGTTTATTTTTCTTAACTACAGCCTCCGTGTTGTTTGATAAGGTGTATCTACAGCTTCAGGATATGTAGTAGTCAAATCAAAGCCTCTACAAATATGCAGCGTTAGTAGAATTGGAGTGTCATCTCCTCTTCTTTGTTTTTAGCTGCTTCAGTGTTTTCCCTCAGAGAGGTGCAGCTTCAGAAGGACCCAGGCCACCGCAGCTCCTTGTTCCAGCCTTTAGGTAAAGTTCCCGCCTCTAAATCTACAGTATGGCATGAATTTACAAAAAGTCATCACTTATCAGATGCAACTCATTTCTTAACATATTAAGCAGCAACAGCTGTTAAAGAAAATTGACTATGTTTTGCACAGGATGCACATTCTGTATTAATGCTGTGAACTCTGTGATTTTTTTATTGTATCCTCATAGTCTTTAGTTTATGTTACAGATAATAAGAGACTAATTAAAAGTTTCAAGGGAGCCACTATTTGTTAATAATAACTAAGGGATATAGACTCCAACACTCTGTATCCTGGGCTGTCTGGAATGAAACAGAATTATACTCAGCTTTGTTTTGTTTCTTGCCACAACATCTGAAAGGGTGTCTGCAGATGTACTAATTAGCAAAGCTCTGCAAGAAGCCAGCGTGCTGATTTTGTTTACCCTGACACAAATAAAAATACCACAGAGAAGAATCTCGGTGGAGCAGAAACGTAAGTGGAAATAAAGAAGCAGCCAACTATGAATTCAAAACAGATTAATGTCATTCATCTCATACTCTAATAAGCCCTTCATGCATTTAATCAGAATCACTAGGACTTTCCTTCCCACTAGTTACAGATTAACCAAACTTCAAGACCTAACTTCATAATACTTGTATTATGCTAGCAGGTGGCATTCAAAAGTCTTTTAAAGGTTCAATGCATAGGATATAAGGGGATCCACTGGTGGGATATTGGAGGAATGGAATATAATAATAGCATATAATATTAATGTATAATCACTTTAAAAAGAGCTGTCTTGTTTCATTATCGTAAAATGAGCCCTTTATTTAGAGAGGAGCAGGTTCCCTTTACAGAGTCCACCATATTACCCAGAAAGGACCAATCAAACACTGGCTATAGAGAGGGCCTTTTGCATCTTTCACGAGTCCTGCAGCCACTGTAGGTTCTCTTTGAAAGGGGAGGCGGAGGGGAGAGGCAGACAGTTGATTGCAACTTTTAAACTCACTGCCGAATGCAACTAAATCCTAAACAGTGAACCTTTGAGGTAAAAGCTACCTCTCTCGGTGTTTGTTCACACTAAATGATCAGTGATTAAATGTGTTGTCTGTCTTCAGGTCGAGGAAAGAACCGGAGACAGAGCATCTTCTAGAGGTCACAGTGGAGCACCAGAGACTCACAGAGAAGAGGAGCTGCCATTTCAGAGTACTGCAAAAAGGCCAACACAGCTCAGTACATTCACAAAAATGCTCACCTCCGTGCACACGCATGCATGTACAAACAAACCCATGTGCACTCACATATTTCCATGGCAGCTTACCATGGAGACAAATAGAGTCTCTTGAAATAAAACTTGTACTGCACTTGAAAAGACTCTCCCTCCACAAGCAGACAGTAGATATTTGCACACATTTGCACAATCAGCAGCATGATGCCCTTACGTAGTTGCACACACCAGAGATTTTTAGGTATCTTCCTGACACACACACATGCATTTCAGCTAAAAAAAAATGGGAACTCTGCTCCATTAAGCTGTACACACATATCAAAGCTTGTATAATTGCAATTCAGGGCACACCCAGGGCTCCAAGACAGAAACCACACCTGGAGCCACCATACAGTCAATGTGTACAGTAGTAAGGGTTACTGCGTGAATAGAGGTCAATTTGGTTTTGATGAAAGTCTAAAAAGGTCCATTTGTTCTCAGATTTTGTTAAATATTTGCCTTAATTATGTTAAGACTTGTCTATTCACCAGGGTTTAGCTTTTACGGTGGATACACTCTATGGTTTTGTTATAGCATCCAATGGAGACTTGAAACAATAACATTTCCTACCAGCTCTGCTCTGTCATTCCAGGGTTAGTGGTGCTTTCAAGGCCCCAGTTAGGATTTCAGAAATACTGAGGTCATAAGGTTTCCAAATTACAGCTGTCCCCAACCACAAAAAGTTATGACAGGAAACCAAAGAGAAGGTTTTTAATTTCTTTTACTTATATTTATTTATTAAGTTACCTGTTCAACTCTATTATATGAGATTTTTATTTCCTTGCATGAAAGTCTAAATGCTGATACAAGGCCTTCTCAGTCTTGCTCAGAATTAAATGTCGGGGCAGAAATGCTAAAGTTTAATATTTAAATTTTTTTGGCCTAAAAGTAGGCTAAATAACTTATTTTATCAAATCACATATATAATATCTAAAAATCTTGGAATCAGTTTATTAAATTCCTTAAAATACCCCAGCACTCACACTCACACTCACGCATGCACACACACACACACACACACAAACACACATGCACACACAAATATACACAAACGTCCAAATTTACAGACAGAAATTGTAATAATAAGCTAATATGCTGGCATAGGGAAAATTAGGCATATTTATATATAATGAAATAATCACATCCCCATGAAAATTGTCACTATTATGGCAGCTATGGGTGTGTAATGTCAGCTGACAGCATTGAAGTTGTACATGTACAAACAGTGCAGAAATGAGAAACGTAGCAACACACTGTTAATTTTTAGTACCTCTGCTCACATGAAACAAAGAAAAAACCTAGATAAAAAAAATTAAACTCCATCATGAATAAACCTCTGTTGTATAAAGGATTCATGGCGACAGACTTGCCTTGCTACAGCACCTCATTGTGGGGTCAGTGTGGGTTATTTTCCATACAGTGGTAACAGCTGACTTTCACTCCAGTTTTTGAAGTTGCCTTAGTAAATTGTGCATGATATTTTGGCTTGTGAAGAATCTATATTTGATCTTGTGTAGCCAGTGTGTTAGGAGGCTTTGCTTTGTGTGTGTAAATAACTTACTATGAGTATATGTACTTCTTAGTCTCCTATTTGCACAAACCTGAAGTGTCCTCTGAAGCCTGCTCCCTTTCCTTTGTGTCTTACCCTACATGTTTCCATAATATGACCTCATATTGTACCAAAACCCCTTAACCCTAGACCAGTAAAACTGGGAAAGTATGATCTGCCGGTACTGTTTAGTAGCAAATTACTGTCAGTAGGACTCACCACTACCCCTTATATTTTGCACAGCTCTATTGCACCTATTGCCAATGAGCAGCTTTTGACTGTTGGCCCAGAATAAGCAGTGTATAAAAGTACGTAAGTACAATATAACTTAAGAGAATACCTATATATTTGCAGAAGTGAAACTTTGAAATCTTCCTTATTTAATGTCCTTAACACTTTTCTTGTGGCTAGAGCTGAGGTTATACTTATGCTAGAAGATGAGATGATCCACAGACACAAAAGTGATGAGGGTGGAAGCTAAGCTCCAGTCTTCTCTTTTTGACTCCCTGACTCTCTCTCCATCTTCTCCCTCTTTGTCCAGTTTTACTGAGATATGACAAATAGAAAAGCTATGATGTTGTCATGTAAACCATCAACAGCAGGTTGGGATCACCTTAGTGACACACAAGGCATGATCAAGTGGTATGTTGAATTAAAAGTGCAGTATGTAAGAGGCACTATGGATTACAATAATGGCCACATTTTGCCATTATCCCTACAGAGGTATGCTTCAAATAAGCCAGATCATACTCAAGACAAAAATATTTTGCTGTTCCAAAAAGTCACACTTAAATGGGGATAATGGAGGACAGTCTTTCCTTAAAGACTTTCATAGTGCTGCACTTCTTTGTGGGCCCAGAGAATGAATCTTTGTATGAATAATAAAAGTAAAAGCTTGAGAGAGAAGTTGAAGTCCTTTAAAATCCTCTCATGTACAACAAAAACTTTTTTCAAGATCAATGACCCTTTTCAGGCAAATTAATGTCTGTATTCGGGCATAAAGTAGTAAGACAGAGAGTTATTAAGGTTGTGAGAAGACCCAACTTCCTTAGAACAGAACTGAACATTTGACCAAAAGATCAAGGACAAGGGTCACTGCTTTGATGAGTCATTCAGCGCTGTTGAAGTGTCGGCCCATTTACAAACCTAAATTAAGTCTTATACTCCCAGGTAGTGTCCGCTCTGCTTTGTCTGATTGACCCACACCTTAACAACATTGGAAGTAACTGAATTTGACATGCTCTCTGAAACTGACATTTCAACATGCATCACTGCTTTATGTAGCAATTGGCATCCAAAGGACTGTACAAAACTGTACATGGTACACCTCTTATATCATGTCAAGCACACCTGGCTTGTATAATGCAGTTGTGACATCATCTCTGATATTTTTATGCCCATTCAAACCACAACTTTGGACTAAAGGTTGGAATGCATGCTTCTTGCGCTCCACAGAAGAACTGAATCCCTAATCCCCAATCATAACTCCAACTACTTACATCTTTGTTATAAAGTGCAGCTGCATGGCTTCTAAGATTATTGGCTTGTTGGTCTGTGATACATGTGACCCTTTCACCTAAAAAAAAAACAGTGGTCACATATAGGTAATGTTAGAAACAAAACAAAAACAAAAAATGCAAGTAGACTTTTACATATGTACTGCACAGCAGTGACAAACTGTTACTGTAAATGTCAACTGAGAACCATCAAGTTCTGTTTTTGCTGCTTTCTTTTTCTACAGCAGCCTTCCTGTACATGACTGCTGATGAGTCCACAGTGCACAGTGAGGTGTCAGAGAGAGATGGAAAGTCTGGATGAGAGTGTGACTCACACAAGTATGAACATATCAAATGTTGAAGACAGTGTACATGCAAAGCACAAGAGGGGATCACAGTTTCCCCATAGACCATGCTGAGAGCTTAATGACTCTTACATCTGCCATGGTACCAATTGTTCCACGGGTGAGTTTAGTGGCCCTCACTGTGTGGACACAAGTCCACAGCAGTTACCTTTGGTTTAACACCTCTAGATGACTCAGGTGTTGATTGTTAAAACTGAACAGGTCTGAATTGAGCCTTGTGACTGATTAGGGAAGGCAGAAGTAGAGAAGCTAACCAGGTAGAGAGTTGTAGGTTTGGCCTTCAGAAACAGGGTGTGTTCAAGTGCCTGTAAGCCAAGCGCTGAACCCCTCAAGCACCTGAGCGCAAGACTGATTGAAAATTAGTTACGTTCAGTTCAGAGGTCTTCAGCTTTGTGTAGAAGAGATGAATCTCATTGCAAATCATATGAACGCTAAAAGTTTTCTTCCTCTCTAAAAGTAAATGAAGCTGATGGAAGAATTTTGTTGCAACCAGCCGACTCTGTTCTCCTGCCAGTTAAAACAAGCAAAAGTGAAGGCAACGAGGAGAGAAATTCAGGGCAAACCTACTGGGACTTGTCACAGAGGTGTAGTGCTGCTGGAGCGCACCGAAGACACTTTTTTTCTCCAAAGAGAAAATAGAATACTTATATTTCCTTTTAATCCAAATGAAATTCATAAACAGATTTTTTAAGCACATGAAGATGTGATCATCATAAAGAGTATGTTATGCAAGAAAGCCAATTAAAACAAATTAAATGGTCATAATTGTCCGTTGACATTAAGGGCCCTATCGTCATCAAGCGGAGGGCGCGTGGAGCAGAGGTTTTAATTTATTCAGAGGAGTTTCCAGGTCAACCTTGTCCACCTTGTTCCAGGAACAGCAGAGGAATCCTGCTCTGCCCCGCCCAATGCTGTCCAATCAGCTGTGTAGAATCATCTCATCAATTCATAGGTGTTTCATGGGTGTTTCTCTGGCCAAAAAGTGCATGAACCAATCGGAGAATCCGCTCTCGTCCCCTTTAAAGACTGGTTCCACCATGAGCCAGTGGCGCAGGCTTATTGCTATCTCACACGCGGTGCAAACCTAAATGGCTGAAGTACAAGGGCTCTATTTTCATAGACCAGGTGCAGGCGCGGCGCACCTGCCCTGCGCCTCACCTGCGCCATGCCAACGGGGTGTATCCAGGGCATTTTGCAATTTTCATGCACAGCGCAGTCCAGCGCAGCGCGGCGCACCCACGCCTCCATCCCTCCTACCGGCGCAAGTGGCAAAGAGGGAGGAGAGGGTGCGCAACGCTCCTACACCCTGCGCCACCCTCCTCTGCACCACGAGGTTAGAGCCCCAATGATTTATTTATTTATTTATTCATTGATTCATTCATTCGTTTATTCGGCTGGACAGGGACAACGCTCAATGAATGTATTGTGTCAGACAGCTCTCAGCTAATT
>JAQMCX010000029.1:15183922-15254950 GCA_029814765.1 Acanthurus leucopareius
ATATATATATATATATATATATATATATATATATATATACATACATACATACATATATATATATATTCATTTATTCATATACTTTGAGTAAATTTGTTATCACAAACATTTATAAGCAGGTTCAAAAGAGATATGGCCACTGATTCTAAAACATGACCTGATTAGATTGACATGCTCTGCATATTAACCCTTGCTGCTGTCCGTATGTACAGATATGCATCCTGGAGAACACTGCAGCTCATTTAATGTCCTGCAGTGCTTTAGTCGTGGGAGACCACAAGTGGCAGTGTACCTATATACAAAACATCTATAATGTTTTACTCCAATGGAGTAAGAAATATGGCAGAAAAACAAAGAAACTAGCACTATATAATTTTAGTTCTACACTAACTTTTAAATGATCAACTTTATCCACTACTGGGAAAAAAAACTAAAAAAACTTGGGCTTAGCTGTGGTAAGGCACCATATATCAAGTGACAGACTGCAGGCTGAGGGGGCAGATGTCTGATGAGTAAAAATGAGCATGAGTTCCCCCCAATAGATTCGCTGGTCATCAATCCCTGGTTTAGAAAGGGACACTTGGGCAAAGAAACACTTAAGTGTGTTCAATCCAAGTGTCATGTAAACAGCTGTTATATACAATTTCCACATTTAATAGCATCTACCTCTGTAGTCTGTCTCAGACTTATGGCTTTAGTATAGTCATTTATAAAACAGGCATAGGCCTTTCATGGCTGATAATCTTGAAGAGGTTTTTAAGGGCAATAAAGCTGCTTCACAGCTTCAGGTTTCTACAGTCATTTGAATTGAAGGATAATGGATTTCACATGGCTAAGGCTAGGCAAAGGTTAAGGCTAGACTAGTCTGACTAACAGAAAGTGGGCCTGTGGGTATGAGCCTGCCACTGGACAACTATTTCAGGCAGAGGGCCCCTCCCCTTCTGCCATCTGTGTGATATGGTTTTCCATGTCCTTGTTGCAAGAGAAAACAACAACAATCAATCGATGAAGATTTGCATTGTGCAAAAAAGGTAAACCTGCATGGGTCATTTTGTAAATAGTCGTAAAGTTAAAAAGAACATTTGATGTCTAACAGGTATGTTCTTAAATGTTTCTTCATCAGTTGTTGAAAAATTTGATACACTAAGCATGGCCTGTTGTCTGCAGAGATCTAGTAAAGGTAAACAGACATGACTTGAATTTGCCATGGTTTTGATAGTGTAAAAGTGAATTCACATAGTCAACACGTCTTTTTCTGTTTCATGAGGTGTTTTCTTTTGCAGGTTTTAAGCCATTGTAATAGTTGAGCTCCCCTCTTCAAGTGCAATTGTAGGTGTAGGTTCAGTCAAAGGTAACATAACTGCACTGACGCAGCAAGCAACATTAATTAAAGCCCATTCCTCCCCAACAAATTAAATATTCCTGATCTTGACCATCAGCACAGTTTCAAGTTTCAAGATCTGATGTGATTGCACTTGATAAGCCTTATTTTTTGTCTGGGCTTAGCTCAATTTGTACTTGAGGAAGAGGTTTAATTCACTTTTTAAATTCCTGATCAAAAGATCAATATCAATCTTGTGTCTGTTTTGTAAATATGTAGCTGGAGCCAACAGCTGCTTAGCTCAACTTAGTGAGGGGATACTTGCTTGCATGACCTTGTCCAAAGGAAACAAAATCAACCTTTTTTTTTTAAGATTAAACACAAGAAATACAACAAGCTAGAGTTGGGAAAGTCAGAGGTAATGGTAGGTGGATTTTGTGACCTTAATAGGAGCCAGGCAAGCCTTTTCCACTTGTTCCTATTTTTTTTAGAGCTTAGTTGAATAGCTGCTTGCTGAAGTGTCATATTTACTGTGCAGAGGTGAGAGTGGCAACAGTCTTCTCAACAAACCCTTGCTGAGAATGAAAATTGGTGCAAATTTCCAAAGATGTCAATATTCATTAATAAATTTCTATATCTCAACAATTTCTTTCTTAAAAATTAGATCAAAGTGTCACATATATGACAGCTTTTCACAATTTTGAGTTCAAAATGCAATATAAGTGCAGAAATAATGAAAAAAATAAACAGAATCTGTGTTTCGTTGCTTGCAGATTCGATGCACAGAAAGGGTTATGGCTTCATTTTCTTTAATTCTCACCTGAAAACTTACCAGATGGTGGCAGGACAGACCACACAGGCTTTTAGCACTAATCTACCACATACATGCAACAGAACACAAACAGGCATGGCTCAAGGTTTAGTTCTGATTGTGGCCACAACTTATTAAAATAAAGGTAAGGTCATGTTGGATATGGCTATAGTCAGCTAACATTTAAGAGCAGCAATCAAGGTGAGGTTGAGAGCTGGGTAAAAGATAAAAGAGTTACAGGTAAACATCCTGGTCATCAGTTTTAAGTATTACCCTTCCATATAATTAAAAGTTAAGGACAGAGCGCAAAGAGGAACAAAATCATTGTCAGTAGAAGAGAAAAGTGGTTAGAAACTCATTGATAACATAAAATATGTCTGTTTTGGTGATAACACTGTTGAAGGAAAAGGAGGAAAAGAAGAAAATTCTGTAGAGAAAAGATTCCGTTATCTGTAAATCTACTGTCCCGTGTCCAAGTGTGAAGAAGATTGTCGCTGCTAAGAGTCCAATCCACATGCAACATCTGTCACTGATTTTCATTTCTTGCAACTGGGGATCCCAAAAGCCAGACAAAAATGAATCCATAAGTGCATAAGGATGGCATCAGTATGTATAAGTACAGGATAGAATCCACAGGGTGTAAATGCTCAAAACAAAATGAATGTGTTGCTCTCATCCATGAGGTTGAACTGCCAACATCTCTCCAGATTCTCCTTATGTCGTGATTGCAGTAAGAATCTGTGACTGTGAACTTAAAGCACCAGGGTGGGGATGTATGGCAGTGACTAGGGATGCACAATGAGGATCTTTTTAACCAATCCAAAAAATTTAAAAATTGACCTGCATCTTATGGCTGATATTGAAAAGTTAACTGCTAATTACACTTTTCTGTATTTTAAAAAGCAGTCATAACCTGCAGATTGTGCACTTATGAGGCTAAAATAGGTAAGCTTGAGAGAGCAAAGAGAGATTTTACAATATTCTATAGCTGTGATTAATCCAAATCAAACTGGCATCACACTCTTTCCCTCCTCTCAGAACCTTGCGGAAAATGTAATGCACACTGAACTCAAGTTTTCTCTCTGACACTGTAAAAAATCGTCCACACTGGCAAAAATATGGCGGGCTCTCTAGACTGTGTGGCTCTGCACAAATGAAGCAGTTTGATGTCATGATCATGACAGCATGCTGCATATGATCTTTTTCTTCTCAAACTTTTTACTTTGTTTATTTGTGGATCATAAACCAACTTAAAGGTGCAAAATGCCACGCACTGTATCGGAATGTGTAGATGCTGTGCTTTTTAAGTGAATAAAAGCAATTTGGCTTTATACTATTGGCTCTGTTTACGGCCAATAATAATAAATAGACAATAGTAAAAATTTCACATTACTGGCTAGTGTTCTATCAGCACTGATAATTATCTTGCATCCCTAACAATGACTAAGCACCCACATAATTATCCTGGACGTGGGAATAGGAGATGAAGCTGGGAGGCTGTCTGGCTGTGTGAGTCCAAATGCAGTGATGCTGTGGGGGTTAATCCTATGTTTTCTGAGGGTCTGGGGAAATGGGGCCAGGCGTATTGGTCCCATCCATACTGTGTACAGGGATCTGGAACTGAGGTGTGAGGACAGACGGAAACTGGAACAAAGCAGAATGAAGTGTCAGGATACAAAAATTGAACGAACGAGAGCAAAAAGAAGGTAAATACTCTAATGTACTGACTTGGAACAGGTGGCCTCCCTGACGTCGCGTGGCTGGGCTGAGGGGTGCAACCGGACTAAGAGTGCTCCAGAAGTGTATGTTGGACAGCAGAGGACTGGGTGTTAGCAACAGAGTGGGAGTCTGAGGAGGAGGACCAACAGAGCAGATTTAGCGTTATTACATTAGAAGCTTGGCTGAACAGCCCGGCTGATTTGGTTTTTCACAGGTATACTGTACCAGCATAAATGAGAAGAAATGAGAAACTGTGTAGTGAAATGCCACTTTGGCCACTTAGAAACAAGGAGCCCTATATAAACCGTATATGGCAAATGATCTAAGATGCATGGCACAAGTGCGTTAAGAGTGTTTACAGCAATTTTTCTAGTCAAACAGCAGCTTATCTGGATGCAAAGTAAGGCGCACAGAGCAAAGGGGTTGTATTTAGACACTCAATTAGTCATAGGAGTGTTTTGGGCGTGACATCAACAAAAGACAAAGCCAGTGCGTGTGCTTTAAAGAAAAAGAGAAACAGAAAGAGAAAGACTTCTGTTCTGTGGCTGAAACAGACAGAAACACCATTAATTTACGTTTTTAATTATAAACATAATGAATTCCAAAATTCGGAATTCGGAATTACAGAATCATACATGAAGATACAGAACATCCCATTTAAAGGATACCAGCTGCTTTAATCCATATACATCTTACCGACACAGAGAGACTCTCTCATATAATAAAGAGACAATGTTTAAAGTCAATCACTGAAAGAACTGAAAGAAACCAAAGAGGGGAATTCATTGATATTTGAGCTGATAGTCCAACACTTGATCTCATGATCAAACAATCCGAAAAGAGACAGAATAAAAACAGAATTGTTTGAACCAGCAAATCTAATAGACTCTTAAATTCTATGCAGTAGTACACAATGTCATGAGGTCTACAAACAGCATCATGGGGAAGAACTGAATGCAACAAAACAAGGCCAAAAGGCAAGGTTTTACATCTCACTGCTGCCACCTGCTGGTCCATATCAGTAAATTGATGTCTAAGAGTTTTCTTTCTACTTGCACACAGTCCTGAATATAGTAACCTATTATAGAAATGCTCTTTAAAATCAAAAATTAATCAGAGGTTCCTGAGAAACAAAATGTATAGATAAATGATGTAAATAACCTTCAGTACCAAACCTTAACACTGAAAAGTGTCAACAAACATTTTTTGACCAACTGCTAATATTTGAATTATGATTTAACAAATGCCTACCTGGGCATTATTTATGAAGCATGGATTGGTCTATGGCACACTGAGCAGTACAAGTCCACTTCATCATTTGTTTGTATACATGTGTTGCCTTGATATATTTTTACCTCAATGAATCTGAATTAATGAAACTTTATAACACTGCAATCAACAATGAAACTTTACTTCCAAATAAGGAGAAATCCACACTCTCACCTGTAGCATTGCTGGTGTGAGAGAGGCTGTAGGCAGAGAGGGGCTGCAGAGGTTCATGGGGGAGAAATCAGAGGTGGTGACCAGCAGAGTTGGCGGGCTGATCTGCAGAACTTTTGGTGGCTTGCGTGTCTTTCCTGAGCTCTGAGTGCTGACTGTTGTGCTGCTGCTCACTGAGGATGAACTGGTTTCTGCATCCACCAAACTGGTCTCATTTCCTGGCAAACCGATGTCACTTTCCACCTGGTGGGCGAGAAAAAGATGATGATTTTCACATGTGTTTCAAAAGATAGTCCTTTGCTTTAAGTACTTTTGCTCTGCACTTGTTCTACGCTGTGTCAATACTATGTACATTGTTCAGGTAGAAGTCCACAGTGACTTCTTTCTAATGATGAACATTGTGCACACATAATCATTAACCACTGACAGTGTCACACCTTGTGTAATCTAGCTTAAAAAACTTTTACCAATAACATATAACATTGGTTCTGTTGTGAGAGCAGAATTGAAGCGAGGCATCAAACTGGTTTTGTATTTAATTCATCTCCATTTACTGAAATGAAAAGTGTGATAAAATTTTTATTTCCTGTTTTTTCCTGCTGTGCTGGTGGTTTATAGGACATGATACAGAATGACCAATGAATGAATGAATGGAACATATACTGACATGATGTGGCAATTTTTTTTATAAGACAATAGATAATTATCATATAAATGAATCATCAGACTATTGTCAGTGAAAAAAAAGGTCACTAATGGCGATGACCTCACAGAACATTATTCACTGACACTTTAGTTTTGCTCATCTCTAGGGATCCTTTTAACATTTTTTAGCTGAGTGTATATTTTTTGCTTATGTGTTTTTCTGTTTTAGTTTTTATTTAATGATCCAAAACATAATTGTTTTGGGTTACAATGGTTTAGGTGTTTGGCTGCAGCAGAAATCTGTTTTTGGAAAAAAAAATGTAAACACACTTCACAGTGCTACCTGCTCAACATCAGACAGAGTCAGAGACTAGCTGATGAAGAGAGTGGAGCATTTTGCAGTTTAAGAGCAAGATATCTTGCTACAAAGTTGTGACCAAAGACAGAGTAAAAGGGAGATTGAATATAGGGCCTAGATTCATCTGATTCCAAGAAATTGACTTCAACTGAAGGTTAATGTTGCACTGTGTCTGGAAATGCTTTGATGTGTGTCTTTGCCAACACATTCATCAAGACAGATAGCTGATAACTGATAATATGTCAAAGTTCTGATTACAGCTTCGCCCCACTGCTCCTAAGTGGCAAAAAAAATCTATTAACCTTTGAAAACAAAATGAAAAATAAAGTCATTCAAATAACATCCATAGATAATAAGATAGAATAATAATGTAGAATTTAACGTTCAGAACTGAGGTAGTCTGCTTCATCAGGACCGTACAGGTGTGTTTTTACTTGATTGTAGTCTGACAATGTAAGGAAACAACTTCACAAATGAATCTGTTTTTTGCACAGAAGAGAGACATCATACAAGAAATTAATTTGAATTAAGTCCCACCAACTTCAATGAGAAAAGCACAGGCAAAAACATAGTATGACATTAAAACACACAACCAGAACTGTTCTACCTTTACATGAACATTGTTTATTTGTGTAGAACCCAAGGTTATGGTAAGAAGCTGCCTGAGAAAAAAATAATCAAGGGCCTTTAAGCAATTATTTTCCCATTATTTATTCAATTATTCAACTAGCTAAAAAGAAGTGCTTTATATATACTTGCCTTATCCTGCACTTGGGGATCTGTGGGCTCTGGTGCCTGAGTGTCTGCAGGCTGAGAAGATCTGGACTCTATATCGCTGTCAATAACCAGCTCCTGCGAGGAGTCAGGCACTAGGCTTGGGGACGTGCTGGCTGAGGTCAGGTCTTGTAGGCTGAAAGTTGGTTCTGATGGGCGGATGTGTTCAAACGAGTAGACGGACTGTGATGGCAGGCTGGAGTGTGTGCTGATCTCTTCAGTCCTCTGGGATTGAGCCTGTAGAGGATCCAAGTGGTTGGATATCAGGATCGGCTCTATGTCGACCTGAGGAGCTGGTGCTGGTGCTTGCTTTGAAGGGGTGTTTCCAAACTTGATAACTGATGACAAACCAGTCGCCTGCTGTTGCTGAGGCAACTGGTCCTGGCTTTGGGCTGTGGCAGTGAAACCTCTCTTGTCAGCCAGCTTTTCTGCTGGGTTCTCTATTTTGATGGACTTGAAGAGCTGACGCCCATTTTGCAGTGAGTTGAGGGTAAAGGAAGTGTAGAGACCGGAGTGGATGTAGTCATTACGGTTTGATTGCTTGGTGCTTGAACCAGGAGCTCCTGTACTACCTGCTACCTTACTGCGGTCACCACACTCTCCCTCCTGTAGCGTGTCACCCCTTTTTGTCAGGGGAGAGATGCCACTGGTACCCACATCTGCCCCCTCTGATCGAGTAGCAACATCTCCTTTCAGGATGTCAGGATAGGACACAAAGCGATAGACAAACTTCTGACCATTCACCTTTTTTATGATGTTCTGTTAGACACAAAATGAAAATGTGTTACAATTATGTTAGTCTATACTCTTGGTGAATAAAATTGAGAATAAGAATGTACATTATTGCAGTCTAGGAAGAAAGCACGCGGTGAGAGCAAAAACAAGTTTTTCCATAACGTAGTACGCCTCTACCAAACCGGCACTTGCAGTAAAAAAATAGAAGAGTGAGACCACAGAAAAGACTTATGCGTGGGGCAGCTCTGTCCTTCCTGTCTGCACAAAAACTACAAGCCATGAATGCTGCAGCCACACATACCAGAGAAGCCCTGCCCAAAACGCCCAAAGGGTCCAACTGTGCTTCTGCCAAACCACAAGCAGAATGTTAGACTGCACTTCCACCCTCTTCCGCATATCACTGTGCAATGAACTTTAACCTTTTAGAATGCAATTAACTTCTGTTTTGCCATTAGCTGGTTTACTCCTGGGGCAGCTGTAAGGGGGAAACAGTCTCCTCTTTGTCTCCAGCTGCTGCATCAAATAATGTGCTGTTATGCAACTAAGAGCACTGTGTAACTGTGTTGTGTTTAATTATGATGCCAAAAAACTGGGATGCTGTGTAAAACAAAAATAAAAATGGACCACAATCATTCATGAACGAACTGTGTTTACAGTTTTAGGGTTTTACAAAGTGTAAACCTTGCCATTCTTCTCCATGAGCAACTGAGTCATCAAGGAAGCCCCTTCATATTCAATCAAGAGCTCGCCTTGCAGATTCTCATGGACTGTTTATTTATGCTGTTTTTAGCTGCATCTCCTATTGTGGTCTTGCTTGACACTCACTGCAAATGTTGTTGTTATTATTAGCCAAACTTTTATTATTGTTTTTATTAATTACCTACATATAACTTACTATTATCATGCATCATCACTAATACTAGTTACATATTACTACCATAGTTTTTGTCATTTTGCTGTTGTTAGGCATCTGTCCCCTCCACCCCAGCCACTCATGCTCTCCTCTTCTGCTCTCCTTCTCTCTCTCCTTTCCTCCCTCTGTCTCTCTCTGTCTCTCTTTCTCTCTCTCTCTTCCTTCCTCTTTCTCTGTCTCACTCTCACTCTTTTTTGTCTCTTCCCACCTGACTGGTCCTGTCAGATGGCCATCCACCTCTGAGCCCGGTTCTGTTTCCAGGTTTCTGCCTGTTGTTCCTCGCCACTGTCGTCAAGTGCTTGCTCATGTGGGAACTGCTTCCAGTCAGTGGGTGCAAATAAATTAAACCACTGTGTGTGGTCTGGACCTCTTCTATTTATAAAGTACCATTATACAATTTATGTTATGATTTGGCACTTTATGAATATGACTGACTTGACTTGACTAAACTCTGTCATTTGCTAACATCAGCTCTTTGTCAGTGTGATCATAAATACAACAGACTGGGCTCATGTATGTATTAAAAAATTTCTTAATACATTCATGTTCATGCTTGTTTAGGACGTGGAATCAGCTTACACATGATTTTTCACTGTTTGTTTATTCCTGACACAAACTTACTGTACTTACAGTTTTATTGTTTATTGTTATATTTTTAATGCAGTACGCATATTAATTTATTTCGGTTGACATGGTATACGGGAAAAGTTGTTGTGATTAGGGATGTCATGAGTATCAATACCTCAGTACTAAGTCAAAGCTTTGAAAAACTGACAGCACTCATTTTACAGGACCATAGTTACCAGAGAAGCATAATTATAGTGACATGTTAAACTTAAACAAAAAAGATTGAGCTAAGACATGAAAACACAGGACAGTGACTTTAAATCACCTAGAACTAACTGCTGTGTATGTTACAAAAGAGATGACTTGATGTGCTTACCTTGTCATAGTAATATCTGAGGGCCCTGCTGAGCTTATCATAGTTCATGTTAGGCTTGTTTTTGCGGGCTCCCCACAGCCTAGCCACCTCCTCTGCCTGAAGCAATTTAAACTCCCCTTCCTCATTGGTCCAGCAGATCAGCTGCTCATTACTGGGATCTAAGAGGAGCTGGAGAAGGAACTGCCACAGGGTGACAGAGTTGTCCATGTCTCTCACTGAAAAAAAAAAAAAATAAATAAATAAATAAAGAAGAAGAAGAAGAAAAGTGAGACAGTAGAGTTGAGCAAAATGTGGTTTTATTAACAGTTGTTTGAAGTTAAACACTTTCCATACTATTCACTTAATGGTAAGTTCTGGAGCCTACAAAAGTCAACTACTGCTATTATCTTCCCTCTGATAAGCTTCAGTGGACATTTAAGACTAGTTAACTCTTTACAGTGCTCTCTGCCTGAACTTTCCAAGAAATGACTGGGTTGTTTAATCAGGACATAATAAAGGTCAATGTCACACATATGACACATACATATACACATTAGATATAAATGTGGTGTCACATTGTTCACTTTGAAGGACACCTCTTAAATGTGGTCCTGTAACATCACTTGTTACCAGTTCCACTCAAGTCATAACATCTTGTACACGTCTGGCTTTTAAAGAGTGCATGAATCAGAGTTTTAAAAAAATTAAATTATTTTCTATTTTACAATGACCTATATTTTTTCAGTCCCTCAGATCATTCCCTATCTGAGACAAGCAGATTTCACCTTAGACAGTATATTAAAAAGTGAATGGAGCAACCATGATGTGAGAGATTGACAGGGGTGGGAAATAATGCATTCCCAGTAACATGACAGCACATGAGTAAAATAAACAAGTAATAAACAAGTACTTTTTATTTTCCTTCTCTAAAGTTGTTCCTCTACTCTTACCTGTGTATATTTTTGACTAAGTAGTCTACTTCTTGTAAAAGAAGAACCCTGGAGAAGCCTGAAAGGCTCATTGAAGGAGACATGTTTAAGAGTATCTGAGAGGAAGTAAACAAGGCACAAACCATGGTTGTCAATAGAAACACTGAAAAGAATCAAGGAGAATGAGCAAAACACAAGCAAAAATAGCCATATATAGATAGATAATGAAGCAGCAACTAAGAAGGTGAAGAAACGTGACAAAGGATCGTGCATCAGGCACTTGGCACAGCAAGTAAAAGAAACCGCTGGGAAAAACTATCTGAAGGAACTCTATCTAACTATGAAGAAACAGGCCAGCAAATTTAGGGAGAAAAATACACAAATCCATGCCAAACTGGTAATACCTCTTACTACCGAGGAAGAACAACAAAGGTGAACAGAGCTATAACTATCCTACAACTATCTGGATCCAGTCACTGAAAGAGTTAATACATTTGCATAACTAGAAGAAGTTAAAACTGTGAAGGGTGAAAGAGGGAGATGCAAAGAAAAGGATCCAAAAAAGCAAGAGAGGAAATTATCACCCTTAACAAGATTTGTTTGACCTGAACTATTTCTAGTTTACTGTATACTCCAGGGCTGTGAGGGCTTACAAGAAACTCACACAATCAATGGGAAAAAGAAAAGAAAAAAAACAAACTTTAGAGACAGCCTGTTGTCATTGACCTTTTGCACTTGTGTATGCTTTATTTTGTACCAAATTAAAGAACCAAACATAAGTAATGTAGACAAATTCTTGGTGGAATGAAGATGGCTCACACATTAAGCAGCACAAGCTGAAGGTGAGCAGCATTTCATTTACTGATATGATTTTTTTAGTCTGATGTTACACGCTAGTGACTATGCTATGTATGCTGGTGCATCTCACAGTCAGCTTGTTCATTTGGTTTCAGCTCCTTGTTCCATCCCCGCTTCTTTCAAACAGTGAAGTGAGAGAGCTCCAAAATGCATGGCTCCAAAAACAGGAAAATCAATCTGTTGGGCTATGTTTGTATTGAGAGTATATTTTAATTATGGCTATTTCAATTATAGGTTAACCCTGCTGCTCTTTGATCTATGTCTATCTGCAAAATGTCTCTCATTTTTCAAAGAGTGAATAACACAAACCTGTATACATAAACAACGGCAAGGGACTTTTCTGGCCTGCATGCACAAAAGCTGTCTTGCCATGAAATGTGTCTAAGCTTCACAGTCCACATCAGTTTAATTAATGGCTCAACTTCATTTGAAGTACTTTAAAGATTTTTTTTCCCACAGAATTTACTTTTACGTAAGTTTAACTCAGTATTCAAAGATATACTAACTAGGTAGATACTGCAGACTCATGGGTATGACATGCAATTAAAAATTTCAGAAAGTTGTGCGTGAAGTGCTGTAACAGCTTGTAGCAGGATTAAGCAACAACGTTTTGTGAGCAAATATTTCTAGATAAATAGCTTGATCACTGTTGGCACCTGAATTACACACCCTGAACATGTGTCTGAGACCACAAGTATCGGCACTCACAAATTATATGCCACTTAAAATTTTTAACTCTAGAATTATACTCTAGATTTATAATGGATTTAACAAAAATAACCTACATATTACATTATGCAGCCTTACCGGTTCCTTTACTTGGTAATGCTCTATAACTGATCCCCCTATTTTACACCTACATTGGCGAAAATCACCAACCAAAAGATGGTGAGCTGTAAATGTGTAGATACAACTGGCATAACTGACAAACCTAAGTTATGACGCAACAAAAAAAGCCTCTGGTAAATTTTAGGTTGCAGAACACAAAATTACATAAATAAATATTGAATATAGAAGAAGGAAAAAAGCTGATTTCATCTTCTTCTCTCATCTTTTACTGTTTATGTTATTGCTCTCAGCTAAGTTTAAAATCGCATCTTGCATTTTCTTTGGTATTTTTTTAATAGCTTTCCCATAGTCTTTACATGTTTTAACATAATATAATAATTAAATTAAAGGACATGATCAACATTTGTACACTGACGAAGGTGTTTCTAAATAGGCCACTTAAGAGTCCTTAGTGGTCTAAGGTGTGACTTAGGTAGAGACCCACCCTGTTAACGACAGTCATTAGAACTGTTAGGGGGCCATATGGGGCCAACCAAGAACGCCAGTCGTTAGAGTCGTTGGAGTCACATGAGGACAATTGTGCACAGCTGTTGTTTTTAGAGGTTAAGTTGTTGAATCTCCTGGGTAGGGAAGAAGGGACAGCATTGTAAATAGGAGAAAGCTGATGTCTTAAACCTTCTCCTCTATTGAGAGAAGGTTTAAGACATTTTAACATAAATGGCTTCTTCTACTCCTCTCTCAAACCATCTGTCTTCTCTGTCTAGAGTACGTACATTGCTGTCCTCAAAGGAGTGTGTCTTCTCCTTTAGGTGTAAAAAGACAGCAGAGTCCATACCTGAGGAGTTAGCCCTTCTGTGTTGAGCCATAAGTTTGTTTAATGGTTGTTTGGTTTCACCAGGTCTTTGCATTCCTCGCTGCATTGCACTGCATAAACCAGGATGTTTTTCTGTGTATGTGGAGTACAATCTTTATTATGAACCATTTTTTTTCCTCAGTGTGTTACTAGGTTTGAAATGTACAGGAATGTGGTGCTTGTTGAAAATTCTCCTGAGTTTTTCAGATACACCAGACACATATGGAATAACTATGTTGTTTTGTTTATTATTTTCCCAATCTTTAACTCCCACCGTGTTGGTGTGACTTCTGGGGCCCGTAGCTGTTTTCCCAAAAGACCAATTTGGATAGCCACAGGTTTTAAGGGTTTCCCTCATGTGTTTGCGCTCATTTGTTGGGCTTGAGCGCTAGTTGGTATATTATCAGCCCTGTGTTGCAGGGTTCTGATGATGCCCAGTTTGTGCTCCAGTGGGTAGTGTGAGTCAAAGTCAAAGTCCGTGTGTAGGTATTGGTCTGTGTGTGTGGGCTTCCTATAAACCCCAATGTGGAGGCTCCTATCCTCTCCAATATGTACATTACAGTCTAAGAAGGGTAGGTGATTGTCTTTGACATCTTCTCTAGTGAACTTTATGTTTATGTCCACCGAGTTGATGTGTTCAGTGAAAGCCTGTACCTCTTAGGTTTTGATTTTGACCCATGTGTCATCAACATATCTAAACCAGTAGCTAGGTGCTGTTACTTTAAAAGAGTTCAAGGCCTTGCACTCTACCTCTTCCATGTATAGGTTGGCCACAATGGCGGATGTTTACCTGTTTACCAGAGGAGGGCCGTATCTTCCCTGAGTAAGGACAAAAACATCACTATCCTCCCGGCGGACAAAGGGAAATGCACAGTAGTCCTTGACACAGCTGACTACCATGACAAATTCCATGCATTTCTCAGTTACACTAACACATATGAAACACTGAGACAAGATCTGTTGCGCATGGACTGATGAAGCCCCTTGGATTAGAGGCGAAACGTCTTCATTGACAAATTGACAAAGTCCATTTGCATTTGATTTAATTGCCCAGATATGACTCTGACCTGGACAAATGAGAATATTCACAGATACTGACAAAGGTGTTGTCACTTAAGCTGACGAGACCACCTGTCAGGACTTTGTCAGTATGTACGAAACAGACTTGATGGATGTTTCTTTATTGATATATCGCATCTGTCAGAGTACAACACATAGGTTTTTGTGAACCTGAACAGGATGCTTGTATTGTTGTACTCAGTCTCAAACTGAAAAGAAGCCCAATCAGGCAGAATACTGAAAACGTCTGATTTACATATTAGTTAATACAATTCTCAAATTTAACATGTTAGCCTCACTGATTAGTGTAGTTAGTTTGATTTAAACACTGAGAAAACTCTGTTCCCTATTTAAAAAAATTTAAAATTTCAGACGCAATATCAACTATTATTCCCTTTTTTAAATTTTGAAATTCCCAGTCCAATCTGCACCTAGAATCAGTCTGACACCAGAAGTCAACCTTAACCTCTGCATTAATTAAAATCTTTCCTCCCTGTCACATCAAGGGGATGCATCTCTGAAGGGTCATAATTACACTCTATCTGGCAGAAAAGTGACAGATAACTCTTTTCACCAGAGGCAGGGTTTTTTTTTTTCTTTTTTTTTTTTTAATAGAAATAGATGATAGATAAGAGGGCTCATGCAGTGGGTGACAAGAGTGTGAGCCCAAAACTGGATAGGTTTAATTGTACATAGTTGGGCTGGAAATCATGCAACATTGAATACTACATTACTATTAAATATCTCAAGGTAGTATGATTACCTTTTTTCTTAACAACAGGTGTTCTATATCCTGATTCCCTAACCTGCAGTTGTTTGATGGATCAAAGGGAAGGAACATTACTTTCCATGAAGGTTCAGTGCTGTTTAAATCTCATTGATGAGGACTTCATAAAAAGTCTGACAATTCCCTGCTTCTCATAAAACCTTTCGTCTCCTTTCTGTTTAGCAATAAGAAAACATTCTCTTGAAATTTCTTAGATTTTCTACCTTGTTTCATACATTAATGCTATCTGCCTTTTGCGAGACAACAACTCTGTCATATTCACAGAATCAGGGAATGCCTCAGATCTAGTGCTCTTAATAGGTTTTTTAACCATCTATTACAAGCAACGTACACCGCAACAAACTTGTGGTCCTTTGGCTCAGAGCTCTAGGTTTGTGGATGCAGTTTATTTGAGTTTTGTAAAAATTATCAATACGGTTTTTGTCCTCTGTTTTCCCTTCTGATTTGACCTACAACTTTTGAGTATAAAAAATATGCTTTCCCAGTGATATTTGCGTCATAGTAAGTCAGTCAAACTTGTAATAATTCATAATTGTGAGGGTTGGGTTGGCTTTCATTTGAATTTTTTACAATGATGCTGTTGAAATAATTGCATTTCAGTTCCAATGCAAAAAAATATTCACACTGAAGAATATACAAATCTATCTATCTAAACCAGTATCAACTGATTTTTTATTTTTTAGCTTGGTCTCCATCAACTGCTAATGGAAATACCCTGCTCTTCTAGCTAGTAAATGTTTAAATATGTTTAACAGTGTCTCCAACTGCATCTGTCTGTTTTTTGTTGTCGAGCAGGTACTTTACAGCAGGTTTTCAGAGCCTTTTCTCTGAAAATAGCTGTCTGCTGTGGCTGAAAACAAGAGTAGAACAGTCATTTGAGTGAAAGTAAATTTAAACAGAGTTAAAAACTTTGAAACTCACTATAAGGCTCTATAAAGCCTAGAGGAGCTGCAGGTTGAGCCAATTTTTGTTACAATGTCACACATTGTTTTCATTTTATCTTAATATGATATTAGTATTATAAAATATAATGAGTATAGCCACTTTAACAAACTTCATCATACATGTTAATTACATGTAAGTTTACTTTTGTCCAAACACAAAGCAGTTTAACATTAACTCTGCCAAAATAAAATACTGTATGGACTTGGCAGAATTATTATTCATTGTGATGAAATACCCAATGAAAGAGCATATAAACAAAAATAACAAACAGGTATTCAATGTCAACCTTCAGCAGTAGATAGATCATAGCGCTCGATGCAATTCAAAATATTTTGGTCAAATCCTGACAAGAATTGAAATTTGATACCAAGTCCTTGAAATCAATTCTATTTTAGTTTCATGATCTGTTAACCAGGGTGTTGTTCTGGAAACATCAAGCCTTCTTACATAAATCTCCAGGCTGTTTAACAAAGAAAACTCAGACCTAAAGTAATGAGACTCATTAAGGCTAGGACTGAAGAATAACGATAATTACATATCCACAATTTAAGACATATGCCCAAGAAGTTAAGTACAAATCAGTACAGCAACTAACAAGAAAGACAGAGACGTAGTGCAGATATGCTCAGTTAAAAGAAAAAGAAAGAAAGGGGTGAAGCTGGGAACAAGACATTACTCTAGAGGCAGTGTACCCAGTGTTTGTCAGCTAAATGAACCCCAAACAACTACACCTCTCCCACCAAGGTGTGCCTCAAAATCATAAACAACAGATTTTCTGTTGTACCCCTCTTCTATTAAGTAAAATATGGTGATTCGTCAGATCACAAACCATCACTGGTTTAGAAGAGGTATGCTCTGTGGTTGTAAGTCATCAAAACCTCAAACAAGCAAGAGTGGTAACTGTAACTGCACTGTGAGCTTACAAAAGCTTAAATATTACTTGTGTAAATGGCTAGAAAATCTAATGTCTGTAGTGATCAGCTTGGCACAACTGCCTTTCACATGGCAGATGTGCTGATTAGTTGTCTTGTGTTCCATTTGAAGGGCTGGAAACATTTTGCACAACCAAAAAAATGCACTTGTAATGGTGACATTTAAACTGGACCTTCTATCTTTTACAGTCATGCTCTTATTATGTAAAGTATATTAGAACATGCTTAGAACTCACTTATGATATTATGTCCCCTTCTAAGTGTGAAAATAACGTTATAAATAGCAATGAAACACACACACACACACACACACACACGTGAGGTCCAGTTCTCAGTCTCAAATTTTGCAATGCTTTCCCTCAATCCCTACCATTTCACTCAAAAAAGTTTGAAAAGTGTCGAATCAATAAATTATGCACTCAGATTGAAAGACCGCGCTGTTCGTTGCAGATGGGAAGTAAACGCCGGCCCACACCACCGAGGTTTACTCAGTGTGTCTCAAAGAGCCACAAAAAGGTTATTGGCAATAAGCGGACAAGTACTGTTACATAAGTAATGTTATCTGTCTTCGGTTTTTCATGAGGCATTTTTACCATTTAGTTCACTCTATATTTCAGACTGAGTGTGACTTTTGCTCTCCGTGTCAGTATCCGTCAACAAGTGTGTGTTCATGTGTTTGTTTATGTGTGTGCCTAAGCTTCTTATGGGGACGAGTAAATCGGCAATGACTCATCCAGACCTGCTGGATTTGAGACACACCCCCCACACAATCTGCCCCGAACTGTCATGTCAAAACCGATGATATCGGGGCAAAAATAGGACGGTGTCAAAACCACTGCCAGGGAAAAAAAGATTACCGATGGATGTTATGTAACGCCTGATATTAGCAGCAAACGTTATCTAAGGAGCACTGTGATAACGTAAGCTAGGTCAAATCAGTCATGGTACGTGAGTTATTCATCTGCTATGAACGCTCGGACTGGAGAGACTGGTTTCTACTGTCCGATAGCCAAGCACCCACACAGTGCAAAATAAAAGACCACTTGTTGATGAATAACGTTAGTTTCGACACCATAAACACCAACTACCAGTCATTCCCCGACATATTCAAGTCACATAGTCAAGTTCAAATTCTACAGTCGTTACAAGCATGTGTGGAAATAATCAAGGACAAACAAATATGTGTATTGCGATAGTTTGCTAACTGAAGTTAGCTGATAGCTAGCTTCAAGTTAGCTTGTCTGCTAACATTACCTCGCTCGTAGAGCCCGCAGTATTTCCGAGTCGTTGAGCCGCGTCGAAAGATTCCCAAAACATTTCTGGAAAGCTTTCTATTGCGCCATAGATCAGGAAACAAGTCTCAAAAAGAGTGTCAAGGAAATACCTGAACATAAAATACATTAAACTGCCTTTGGCTAGTACTGACGATATATCCTTTGAACTGAAAGAATGCTGCGTTTAATGTTCCTCGTACAAATCATAATCAAGAATTATAGTGCCTTTAAGTGAGTTGCTAGGAGACAAAAAATGATTTTGTGTTCTGATGGGTTTTAAATTTTGATGTATAAATTATTCAAGAAATATTTGATTTGATTTCCGATGCAAAGATGAAAAAAGGCTTTAATTCTACGTTTATTATTATTACTATTATTGCTATTACTATTATCATCGTATTTGTTGTTGTTGTTGTTGTTGTTTCGCTATACAGAAGAATTGGCAAAACATAGAACTACAACATTTAAAACTAGATCTTACAAATATAAAACCTTCTTCTATAGCATTAACTGTTTATTTAGTTCGTGCGGCTTGAATGTTTTAGCCTAAACGTTGCATCTAAGCGTCTTCTACACCTTGTTCAGTAAATTTCCGATGATTCCAAAAGCATGAAAATGTGTCAGTAAGCTCACGCTGAGATCACTTCCTCTCTTGTTTCTCTGGTGGTTGTTTATTATTTTGTTGTTACATTACCTCACAGTTACAAATTTGCCCGATGAAACAGTAACAGTGTGTGATGTCTCTTACCTACACAACTTTCTGTATCTCTAATGTAGACTCGTAGTTTTCGACGTTTTGCTACAGACTGGGCGCCTAACTGTATGAAGATAAAAATCAAAACAACGCTTTGGCGCGCCTCCTCAATAATGAAAAAGAAGAAATACAAAAACATTTATACCGAATGTGAAACTTAAGGTGGATGAATATGTATATATTTTTATGGCAAATAGAGTAAATTGCTTGGCTAAATACTACTATGTCATATTCCAGTTACTTCAGATAAGAAAAGATAAATGGATTGACTGTCAAATGATTTGATATAAACGAAGGAGAGAAGGCACTTGCTGATAAATTAATTTCAAAAAGAATGAACTCAAAGTTATGCATTAAGGAAGTAAACTAATGAACACTCCAGTTCATTGCCCTACTGTGTTTCCTTCCTCCTCACTGTGTTTGATTTTCAGCTGATCCCAGCATGCATTGGGACAGAAGAAGGGTTACCAGTCAACCAGAGTGCTATGACAGACAAGGTTAATCCTTTTCTATATTTGATGCAAAGCATTTAATGGTGTCCTATTGTTACACAACATCTGGGTCTGAAAACAGATAGAGTAGTATCTGCTGCTGTAGCACCAGACTAAAGAACAGCTTCTATCCTCAAGCTGGGAAAGTTTTAATTTTTACCTTTCGCTCAAATTTAAAAATTTTCTTTGGTTATTTTATTTTTTAGATTATCCACATAATTCAGATATTCACATAATTTACTGTTTTATTTTAAAATATGGA
Organism: Acanthurus leucopareius; assembly: GCA_029814765.1. Classification (NCBI taxonomy): domain Eukaryota; kingdom Metazoa; phylum Chordata; class Actinopteri; order Acanthuriformes; family Acanthuridae; genus Acanthurus; species Acanthurus leucopareius. Next base: position 15,203,494 of record JAQMCX010000029.1, read on the forward strand.
ACTACAACCGCTTTTCATTGTACGACCATATGTAGAAAAATGATAGTCCAATGACACTTAAATCTTGACCTCATAAACTCACACACACTTATATTTTTTATTTCAAAGCATTTTTAACACTTGAGCCAATTCAAGTCAATCAGTTTGACAACTGCTACTTTCTTTAATGTTGTTGCCTACATTCTTACTATATACCTCCTTCTAATTGCAATTAAAACATCACTTTATCTGGAATACAGTGAAGCCAAGAGTGGTGAACACCAGAGTAATTTTGTTGGGTTTGTGTAATTTAAAATAAAATAAAGATAACTTACATAACAAGCTAATTCTGAGAAATATGTTCATGATTTTTATCTTAACAACTCAACCACTGTCTTTCAAAAAAAAAAAGAAGGAAAAGAAAAGAAAAGAATCCCCTCACTCATGCTCCTCAAATATTTCTGATTTCTGCTCATTGGCATCAATTTAGTCAGACCTCCCAGGCCCTTAAGTTTTCTGGGTTTTGTAACTATACTTAGAATAAATGCCAAATCTGGTCCAGTTGCTTTTTCATTACTTTTGTCCAACTGAAACAAACTCTCTGACCCGAGATCTGTCTTTCTTGTGTTTATTTAAATGCAAGTTGAAACCTTTCCTAAAACAGATCAGCTGACTGTGTGTCAACACAAGTTAGGTTTACTGAAATATGCCATATAAATGACACTGATCAACCGATTACAATTAAGACCAATAATTTATTAAGACCAATAACCATTTTCTCCCTCTATCCTTTGGAAAATAATGTTTTGGAATGTTATTTTTATGTGTATCGTATATTGTATATTTTACATTTATCCTTTCAAATAAAACAATAAAAGTTCAAAAGCATTGTATAATTATTGAACATTGTAAACATCATTCTAGTGATTTGCAGATTGTTTTTAGCAGCTTTAAGGGACATGTCCTTTTCAGACACTGACAAAGGGGCCATTTTAATTGTATGTTCTCAGATTAACCACCAAGTGGCAGCATATTACTGCAGTGTCTCAGTACCATCACGCAAACTCCAGAGCAAAACGAAGCTGAGCAAGATATAAATGCAAATAAACCTTTAGATAGCATATTTAGCAGGTGTGGGCACAGAGACCTCTGCAGAAGCCAGGAAAGCTGCTCTGTGGCTCTATGTTATATTAGATATCAATGATATACTTAATAGAAGCCAATCAGAGTGCATAGACTCAGGCTTAATAGAATACTGACAATCAACCAAAAAACATTATAATTATTTAGCCTGAAATGTGATGCAATCAGACAACAAAGAGTAAATATTTTAAGAATGGTTGCACTGGATTGACTTCTTGGCTGAGTGACTCATTACTGCTGAGAGAGGAGTTTACAGTATTTGATTTCTCCTTTATAATGTCTTTATTCAAGTCTACAGTACACACATTTTTACATGGATATAATATGTATTTTTCAGAATTTTTAAGGTCTGGGCAGACATGACAGATTACACCATAACCAATAAATTTCATTTCCTGTTGTTATTTCATGTGTAACTGTAGATTCCAGTTGTACTTCTTTTCTGTAAGTCTTAATCCCCTAATGCAGTTTTAGACAAAAGGCATGAGAAAAAAATAACTGATGGGAAAAAAGTCCATTTTATAACAGCATGAATACATTTTTGGCTAATTGGGGACAATGAAAGAAACTTTGTCATGCACACACCCTCACCTTAACCCCACATGGTTTGGGCTTAGTACCAGGTCTGGTTAGCTCTCAGAATTGCCCTAGCTAATATTTATCTTTTTGCTTTGTTTCTGGTCTCCACAGATTCTGAGGGAAACATCTGGCTATTTAGCTTTTAAGTGTTCCACTGTGTTCATCGGATAACTTTGTCACTCTGCAATTTCGATGCTAGGCACAGAGCATAGAGTTGGTTTATCAGAAATCTTTCACTGATGAGTTGATGAGAGTTATGAGACAGATTTTTTTACTGTTTGGAACATTTTAGCACCAATTATATTTATTTCTCATAAGAGGCCAAATCAGTACTTTAATATAAAGGGTTGATATCTAGTTTAAAACCTCCTATGGAAGTATAAGAGTGTATGGCAGCATCATGAATGATGACTGAAAGACATAAAACTGTTCCCACACTCAGTGATGGGATGTGGGTAAATATGTTTATTCAAGTAGTGTATAAATTTGAAATACTTGTGCTTTATTTGAGTGTTTTCATGTTATACAACTTCATACTTTTATAACATCTCAGAGGCGATTTTGTAATTTTACTCCATTATACTTGTCCAACTGCTTTAGTTACACGTCACTTTTTTAATTACAATTTTCCATACCCCCATGGAGAAAATTATTTATCTTTTAATTCTGTGATTTTGCATTTGAAATACTGCTACCTATTGTGTTGAATAAACTCTATAAAACTCTCTAGGATTAGCTGTGAAATGTATTGCCACATAGCTGAAAACAAGCTGTTTTTATGACCTCATAGAGGTGTGTGGTTCTCACTTAAAAACATGTGAAGGAGGTTAAGAATATGATGCATTGCTGTAGATTAAACAACCCAACAATATACAAAGTAGTTAAAATGGGCTCAACCTTAAACATCTACAGAAGTAAAAAGCAGCATACACAATAATGCAATGATAATATTATTCCAAAAACATCAGATATAAAAGTATAAAACAGTGAAAGAGAACACCTTACTACAACTTGAGTCTTTGTACTTTTGATATTTTAAGCACATTTTGCTTTTGATGCTTACTCAAGTAAGATTGTGAATGCATGATCTGGAATGTGATTTTCAACAATGTATTGATACTGAGAACTGAACCTAGGGTCGCCTGAGTGAAAACCACAAAACCTTGATTGCAAGACCATCTTGGATTTGTACTTTATAAACACTGTACTTCATATTGTGACCTATTACTTAAGATTGGGTCATTTTAAACAGATTGGGCCACATTTTTTAGTTCCATTCCCACAAAATAATGCGGAAGTGGTGCTGAAATGTTAAATGTAGCCACTTTAACATAAAATATACAACAGCAGCTTTAAACTTTTCTATTTTTGATTCCTATATTAATTCAGTTTAGTCCTCAATTTGTCAGAAAGAGAGGGGGGGGGGATAAAGGAATGAGGGAGAAAGTGAAAGCATATCCCATAAACTCTCAAGCAAACTTGTTATTCATCAACTGAAACAGATGGACAATGCTCCACTCTGTTCTATAGCTTTCGGGGTGAGATGTACTTGTCACACTTACTGATCAGAGGAAATCTATAGCAGTTTGAAGGCATTTCTGTTCCTCTTTGAAGACTGTACAGTTGTGTTTGTACAAAAACCTCTTGTCAAAACTGTTGTCAGCTACTCTTATTACAATACAGCCTCTGGGTGCATTTCTAAAAGAAATCCCTTTCCTTTCCTCAGTTCTCCTTGTCATGGTTTGGGGTTTTTTTTCGGTTGATAGTCTCCCCTTTGGTTTTCTTCACTTAATGCCTTGGTTTAACTTCTTGCCTTATTTCTGTGTCACTAGTGTTTGATGAGTAAATTTGTTTTCAGTGTATTTAGCCAAGGTGTTTCCCTTTGTTATTTATCAGTTTGTCTGTTTATGACCTGTGTCCATGTTTGAGTCCTAAATGTTATCCTGATTTGTGTTTGATTTAAATTATGTATTCTCTTCTGTGTGTTTTGGGTAAGCTTTTGTTCCTTCTCAGTTTTTGTTCTCTGAACTTTCATAATCAAAGCTCACTTTTTTAATTCTAATTTTGTGTCAGTGTTTTGCTTTTGGGTCCCTTTTTTATAAGCCCTGACTGTTCTGTTCCTGACGTCTTTCTCTTCAGATGCCTGCCTCAGCCACAGTTTATGAATCAAAGTAGCATGACAGGAATCAGATGCTTTTACTCACCACATCATCCCACATGAGAGAGAGCATCCTAAAGTGTACAAGTGTAGCAGGAAAGAAAGCAACACAGGTTTCTGCTTTGAAGCCAGTTCCAGTTTCATCCAGGTGCTCCCTACAGTCAAACACAACAGGAAATCACCAATTGCTAGAAATGCCAGCCTGATGTGCAGGCAGATAGAGCTTCCTATATTGCAGCAGCAAATGTCAGACTTTACTGCAACAGTCAGATCAGTAGTGATTACAAGACTGAAACCTGCCAGCAGCATTTTTTTTAAAATCAGAGTCACTGAATAGGCTTTGATGAAGTTGTTCCGCCACCCATTCTGCTCAATCCGTGCTGTCTTTCAGTGCTGCAGGAAATTCAGATTGGTGTCAGTATGAGACAGTCAAAGGTAAATTAGTAGAGAGGAGGAGACTAGAAACACGAAGAAAGAAGAAAAGTCTGTAACTTTGTCGGCCACAACAGTAAAGCTGACCACTATTTGTAGGTTAATTTCTGCTTTTTTTAAGTAGGGTGGTGCATAAAATAAAAGCTGTGGCTAGTTTTTTCTGAATGCAAGCTGAAGCTTTACGGTTATTAAGAGTAATTAGATAGATTTAGGCTAATTTAAGACTTGCCTGTAGGAGTCAAACACAGTTAAATAACAGAAAGCATTAATTCAACAATTTAAAAAAAATTCTAAATTATATTCACATGATGTAATATATCATTTTTGTCTGTTTTATTGTTATTGCCATCAAAGCCAGTGACACTCTGACTGACTAGTTCTGGCAGAGACGCTAACAGATGAGGTAAATTGCAAAAGTTAATTTTAACTCTTTTAATGCTACATTTTTTTAATGCTACATTAAGTCCCATAAACCACACTGTTACCTTTAATAAACTATATATATATCCAAGTTTAAAGAATGTTCAAAACATTTGGGATTAAGTAAGAATACAACTCAACAATATATATAAGTATGGAGGCATGTAGGGGACTGTATTCAAAAGAAAACTTAGGTTTAAAATGAAAATGCAAAGCCAAAAAAAGCATTAAAATTTACAACCTATGCATGTGTAATTTGAGTCAAAACGTAAATAAAAATACAATGATTCAACTTGCATTATCATTTTAACATAGTGGTGTGGGTTACCTTGGACAAAATCAATCAGAAAATGATGTCTGAAATTTAATTTTCAAAGAGTTTACCTATTCTGCAGTGAACCATATTCAAATGACAAAGCAAAACAAGGCCACCAAATGTATTGCATTTACATTTAAATCCCCTCTCATGTCTGTACTATTATCTATTAATGCATGTTTTGTGCAATTTTATGAAATTTATTAGATTTTTTTCCTATCAAAATATGACCATTCCACCAAAACTTTGGGATATTATTTATATCTAAACAGTTAAACATCAATAATCAAAACTAAAAACAAAACAAAACAACTTTATACACAACTTTGTATAAAACAAAATATGGATTCAAAAAAATTCTTGGGTCAGCTAGCTTTCATCAATCGTCTTTCCATGAACTTTTCAGCCTGGAACCAAGTAACACCGTTCTGCCTCACCAGGATATCGATTATGGCCTAGGTAAAAGAACAGCTTTGTTGAGGAATATTTAGAAAAAAGAACAGATTAATAAATTATAAGGACAAATAATGAGCTTTATCAATATCAAATTAACAGATGTTTGCATTCATATGTGACTAAATGAATATTCTAACCTGGATGCTGTTAGTACAAAAGAAGTACGATATCAATAGAGTTCAGAATAAAATGCTTTCTTTACCAAAAAGAAATTTGAACATAACTCTGGCACCATAACAAACTGAGGAAACTCCTGACTAGTGTGTGGTTGTTGGGGACAGCTAAAGAAAAGGCTATGGACAGGCACAAAACTAAACTTATTGCTGTAAGTAACTGCTTGCTTAGTTAGGTCCCATGTGTTGTGGCTCTTGCTGGATGTTTGGCTGTGTCAGAAACAATGTCTGCTCACTAGTTTTTTGGAGCCAAATCTGTCTGTTCTGATGGAGGTTTAGCTGGTAACACATTGTGTCTTTCTAGTTCAGGTTGTGTGCTGAGCTGCATTTACACCAAAACACTATTGCTGCTCTGAGTTGTGTGCAGGACTTGTTCAAACTTTGACACATGAGGAAAAATACATGTAATGTTGGGCCCAAGATCACACAGAAACAAATTCCTACATAGTGCTTCTTTAACACCAAGTTATATTTTATGTAAGGGATAATCAACTCTTGGTATGCATTGAATGGCTGTGATGCACAACATTTTTTTAGGGTTTGCATGGCTGACATCTGTCAGCCATGCAAGAGTATTCACACAGATCATGGTATAAACAGTATACCAGCTTAATTACACTAATTGTTAAACATCATTATCATAATCACAATTTTAGTTCTGTCAATTCCTTTAGAGCAGGTTTAGAGTAAGGAGCCGACAGAACTCCTGACAAACATTATGGACCTTTTCTGCCCTTTTCCACTGCTGTTATAGTAAATGTAGGCATGAGTTGCTTCTGCCCTGCATGACTCACGCTCTTTGTATCCCCAACAATAAACTCAAGAACTACAAAAAGCAAACTTTTTTTAAAAAAAAAGCTGATGAGAAGCAAAACCCATGGGAGCAAAAATACAAAAACAAGAAAAAAGACAAAAACCAAAAATGAAACAACAAACTGGTACAAAAGGCAGGATGGAGACTAAGAACCTGGGGATGATAACAGGACCAGGAGACAAAAGCATTGGGGAAAGATAACAGATGATCTGACAAAGGGGAAACAAAGACTATATACACAAACTAGGATAATAAGACACAGATGGGTCAATCAACACAGGTGAAACACATCAGGGCAGGGCAAGTAATCACAATAAGAGGGAAACTTGACAGGCCCTGGGTAGACAAGACACAGCAGGGTCACCAAAATAAAACAGGTAACACAACGAAACATGGATACATATACCAAAACATATCAAACTTCACACTAAAATAACAGGGACTAACTGAACTATAACTACCACATGAAAGATCATAACAATTTTTAGTTACTTTTAAAATCACAATTGAATACTGAGTACAATTGAATTAATGTTTAAACTTTTAGCCTGCAATATAGCTAGTAAGCTATCTAAGCACAAACTGGCCAGTGAAAACCCTGAAATATGGCTGCATTAATTGTTGCATCTATTCAGAGGGAACCTATGTTGTAATTTACTTTTATTTCATCAATAAATTTGAGACTTCTTCAGGGATTTCATTGTGTCCATAGTATTCTCTCTACAGGTCCTTTTACAGTGACATTATGTGTAGTATCATGATAAAACATGCATCACACATTTTGCATTTCAATATTCAATGGTTGTACCAACAAGTAAACAGTGAAACTATGAGTATCTTGTGTGTGGGTGATTTAAGGAAATGCCCTTGTGGTATGTATGATAAAATGAGTTGTTTGAACCAGCATTGCTGGGAGTGTAAGATATCTTCAAAGATATGAATGCACAATGCAGTCTTTTGGACATTTGACAATCTGTGTCACAAGCAGTAAATGTTTTGAGTTTTGTGTCTAGAGTTTTGAAAAGTGATATTAAGGTTCTGAAACAAGTGGCACAATGATTGTTAAAAACAGTAAATTACCACTGTTGACTTACCTTCATTAACTTACCTGCATCCCAGCGTATATTCCAAAAATTAATGGAGTGCTGGAACTAGGCATTGTTTAAAAATATTGGGAGCCCCTAACCCTAACCCTGAATTTTGACCCATGACTTCCGCATTTCAGTGCACAACTCTGTTATTCGGTGGTGCTGGTCCTGGCTACTAAAGACCCACCTTGATGAGCTGGCTGGCAAATTGTAATTTCATTTGAATTAAGTCCCAAAAGGAGCATCATGAACATGCATATTTAAATGTAAAAGTTGGGGGCGCTGTTTGGCCATTTACATTTGAATAATGTCCACAGAGGAGCGATTTAACCTCTGAAAATGAATCCATTTAAATTTTCACATAGTTAAGAATTTGCCATTTTATTTTAATTAATTCCCTTAAAGAGCATGATGACATGAAAATCTAAATGCTGTAAACTAGAAAGGCAGTTTTGCTCATTAAATTTTAATATTGTTGAGTTTGATGCAAGTCAGTTGTTTGAAAATGATAACCCAAATGCTGTTTATATTAAAATTTTCAAATTAATGCCAAATTACATTTTTATTTTAGCTTTGACTTAAACAATGCTTGCACAAATTAAAAATTAGGCTGCGCTGTTTATATTACAACCAGGCTTTCAAATTTTAATTTACTTTTACTATTGCCCACTTTGGAGCAGTTAACCTCTTTGTAAATTCGATATCTTGTTCAATTATCTTTTTCATTTTCAAATTGTTATAGCATGACATTTTAATTTCTCATTGTCCCGAAAAGAGCGTGAGGGAATGTAAAGGTCACCCATACGAGTACGCTAAGATGATAATATATATTGATTCGTTTCATTTCCATTTTGACCCCCCAAAAAATTATGCTATTCTGGGTATGCATTTTCATTATAACCTGTACATTTTTATATGGATAAAGTCCCTCTTACTCTCCCTTAAATACCAGAAATGCAGCTGTTTTTCTAAATTTTAGTGTAGTGATGTCACACATTGTTAGTTACAGTACAGTAGTTGAGTAGAGAGGCTACTAAAAGTATTATTATTTAACTAATTTATCTAAAAATAAGTTTGAAGATCATTATGATTGTACACTGACTTGTTTTAGGTTGAACACAATAGTCTGTTCTCTTTCTCAGTCACCCTGCACCCTCACACACCACCAACTGTCACTGATTTTAGTCAAACTGAAGCATATTCTAGGCAAATAAATCAAAGGCAACTGGACTCAGTAATATGTGACTCAATAACAGACACATTACTGAGTCCAGTTGCCTTCGATTTATTTGCCCAGAATAACCATGATGTGGATGAATGAGAACATTCACTGATAAAACTGAAGCATACTTTATGAAGTGTCATTAGCACTTACATTTCAACTAAGAATATTGTTACAGAAACCTGGGATTCATACATATGACAGAAGTCTTATAGTGCTGTCTTGATAAGTGATGGCTATTTATTTAATTACTTATGTATAAATAGGGAACATTTCTTCTTATACATTACAATCATTATTGTATTTGGTAACTTTTTTGTTTTTTACACCTTTTCTTTAGCTAACAGATTTCTCATCCTTGACACAACAACCTAAGTTCCATTCTGTCCTCATGACAAAATTTCGATAAGCATTCCTCAGGAAATAACAAAGCAAAGGACTTGGTTTTTTTTTTTTTTGCTTTTATTTTTGCAAATAGGAAAATAGTATTTCTGGTATTAAAAAAAAATACATCCTGTGTTCAACTAGATACACAGGCAGGACTGAGAGAGAAACAGAGAAGAGTGAGAGAAGTGAATGATGAGGGTATGCAGGATGTAGGTCAGTAGAAGCAGCCTGGGGAGGCTCAGACACAAAGACAGCACTGGTTCAGACAGATAAACCCGTCTGCCCGTCTGTCTGCTTTGAATAGGTTTCTACATTGCTATGTGTGGTTGGTTTTAAAAAGAGAGATTTAATGCAACCATGATGCTAAAAGACAAAGATATGAGTGTGATTGGTGTGTAAATAACTGTGCACTGCTACATGCAGAAGTGCTTTACGTTTGAGTTTACCCAAAAGCACCTATGTTGCTCAAGTCGAGCTAAGTTAAGATTGCCAGTAGCCTATGCTTTGTAGTTTGTAAGTCTCTACTTGTTCAATAGAGACAATCCAGTTATGTAAAGCGTTATGCTGTCAGTTATACAGTCTGTTCATCTGAAGCACTGGTAGTTTAACAAGCACCAAGTGTTGAGATCAAAGAATAAATGATAATTGTGACTACACTGTGCAGTGCAGTTTAACCTTCCTTTAAACTATGGTTGTTTTTTTGGCATTTTCCGGTTCCAGTACATTTTATGGAACTGCCATAAGAGCACAATGACTGTTTCTTACTTTCCACTAACACAAGTGCACTTGAGACCAGCAGACTCAGCTTAATGGTTAGTGAATGTGTAGAGCGGGACCCTAAATCCCAGACCATAATCAGTCTGACATTCCACAGATTGATCACGCTACAATCAAACACACATAACAGACCAAAAATCTCTCCAGAAACACGATTGAATAGCTTAATGCACTGATTGAAAGTCATCTTTGATTAAAAAAAAACAACTATATAAAGGCTACAAGCTGTACATGTTCAGTATACTGATGCTAATATGTAGATGACTGAATATATGTTAGCTGCCATTCCAGCTGTTAGCTTTTCTTGCTGCAATAACCAGAGAAACTGTTTATATTAACTGCTAATGTGAAGAAGAAAGAGCAGTGTTTTACATCACATATGCACCATTGAGCAAAACATAACATACAGACCGAGTAGTTTTCTAGGCCACACAAGTTGGCTGCACAATGATTTCAAGAGAATTTCAGAGAACAAAGAGCTTATAAACTGTCACGCACCAAGGATGTCGTTTTCATGCTCTCACAGGGCCAGAACAGGGATTTCTGGTTTGGCAACCCCCAGTTAAGAATCACAGTTAAATAAGAGCAGTCATATGATAACAGTGGGATCAAGTGAGGTTTTGTGATCTGGACAAAGGCATCAATAGAAATTAGGGCATACTGGGGCTGAGAAAAGGCAAACAGGTCAAAACAGGGTGGTTAATGATTGGATAAATGCAATAAAGGCCAGGGCTTGATGCCACAGACATTAGAAGTTTTTCTCAATGGCAAAATTGTGAGCAACGCCACAAATTTAGTCTAAGCACAATGCCTCAGAATTAACTCCCCTTTTATGAAGAGTCATGTTGTTCATTCAGGGCCAACAGTAACTCCAACATTCTACGTATCCAGAGGAGGAGTATCTAGATTCTGCTGCTTTAATCATGATTTCACCCTATGTGAACACACCCATTGCAATGCTTGTTATAAAAACAAAGGGCATATCTGTTGCTAAAAAGACTAAATTTCAATTTGAGCAACATGCAAAAGCACTGAGGGGCTTTATGCATGAAAACCCTTTGACTTTGAGAAAGAAAGGGAGATCACAAAAGCAGAAAGAAGATAAATAATAATAATAATACAAACACTCCTATTACTGGCTACCAGCCTACTTCCAACAGCACCTGGCAAGGTTTTCCCTGCCTAGCGAAGGCAAAGACAGACCACCTGGGTAATTCTGGCCATCGCCTTGGTTGAAAAATGACAGAAAAGGACGCTTTCCAATGTTCTTAACAAAACATGTGAAAATACAAGCATTTTAGTGCCTCTGCTGAAAGGATGTGGAACAGACACCCTCTACAAAATAGAGTGTCAAACATCCCAGGCATCATGTCATGAGCGTTTGCGTGCATGGCATGTGACACGTTCCAGTTCCTGTTTGTTGACCCAACAGCGTGCGAAATATCTGAGCAGGCAACAAAACAGTCTTGTAACGTTTACCAAGGTAAGGAATTAATTATTCTTGAGGCAAAAATATTTTTGTTTGCAATAAAAGCTTTGTTTTATTCGAGTGAAGTATTGAGTGTTACGTTAGTTCTCAGCTTTATTGTGATTTTTTAACACACATCACTCTAAAGGTGGACTCAAACTATGTCACCCTGGTGCTCCAACCTTTGCCGCCTTATTCTCGAAAAAAAGGAAAAAAAGAAAAAACCCAGGGAAAACCCTGCTTGGTAGCTTGGTAACAGGAACAGGAGTGAAAGCAGTAGTTGAAAGAGAAGCTTCTGCAAGACTGTCTCTGGTTGTGTATTTTGTCTTATGTGTGTGTGTGTTTCTGTGTGTGTGGAAAGAAGGCCAGGAAATTCACGTTCAACTGATTTTTTCCTGAGGTGGCTGTTCCCTCAGTTTAAGACGAGTTGCTCAAAAGGAACAGAGAAAGATAAAAACAGCAGGGAGGAGAGAAAGAAAGGAGTCTAAAAGGAGGCAACGGCAGCTGGCTCTCAAGATTCTTCTGAAAGTTCTGCTTATGAAGCACCAAAAGTCCTGAGGATGACCCCGCCAGTCAAAGCCAGGCCAGGCTATGTAGGTGCAGGGCAGGGTTTAGGCCAGATGAAGGGGGTCACACAGTGGCTCTGATAATCCTGCTGGGCCGGGAGCTGCGGTGGACCTTTGTGTGTTTCGATAGGTGGTCACTGCGGGCAAATTTCTTCTCACACAATGAGCACTCATACGGCTTGATGCCGGAGTGGGAGCGCCGGTGACGAGACAGTTCGTCAGATCGGGAGAACCTGGTAAGACAGGAATGGTCAGATGGAGCTTAAAAAACACAGTAACTAGGAAACAACACAATTTTTTTTACACACACCCACATTTATCTAATATCTAATATCTAATAAGTGATGAGAACAGAGACACCCAAACTGTCCATGCTATTCAAGGACATAGTAAGTAGTTTTCTGCATAAGTAGAGAAACCTTCTCTGGACCCTTGTTACATAATTCCCACAATCTAATAGACTGTCTCTGCATACCTGGAATCACCACTTTTATACAACTTTCACCAAGACAGCGGCTGTGTCTAAAGGCATGGCTCATTTACTACATTAATATACTTATTTACTTCAGGAAAAAGGGAATACAGAAAATACAGGAAATTGGAAATTGAGAAAGTAGAGTTCTTAGCACGTGCACTTTTTCCTACAGTCCCACAATGAAATGCATGCACTGACGGATGTGCAAAATCTCACAGTGCACCAAGCAATCTAACTGGTGTTTCTATAATTGTGAATAGTGAGTGATTGAGGGATTTCAGACAAAACATATGTTAGGTTTAAGTGTTTGTCAGTTTTTCAGTTGGCAGTTTTCCTTGGGTATTGCTGCAGTCTACACATAATGACACAAATTAAGTAGGAACTGAACTAGTAGGACCATCGCTCCTTTGTCAACCTGAAGTCAAGTAGCTGGGTAACAGCTAAAATCATTATTCAGCAAATACAAATGAAACTGCTCGTCCCAAATAGTTTCAATATGCTATATAAGGTTAAAAAAGAGTTCTAACAGCTAGTTTTGAATTTCTGTCAAAGTTTTATGACTTTTTATGACTTTTCAGTTTCAATTTTTCAATTTTACAGAATAAGGTTATTAGGAAAATAGGGAAAATTTTTAGTACATTTGAATATTCCTGTATTTTCGTATTAATGAAACAAGCAATTTAAGCAATTTCTTATTTAATCAATGAAGAATAATTTTGATAACTGAGTGATTCACAAAGTCCTTCAGGAGGCAAATATGATAACATATGATCAATTTTTTTTGCACAAATGCTAACAAAAATGCTGAAAATTAAGAATCTGCAGAGATCACCAGGAGCTCTGAAAAATTGAGGCTGAACTTTGTTTATATTTTCTGACCTTTGATCAATCATAAGGATAACTAGCAAAATAGGAGACAATTAAATATGTCGATATTTGCAGCCCCACTACATAAAACTAGTTTGTCTACTTTTAAAAACCAGTCTACTGACACTCATTATAGTGTTAGCATAGCACAGCAGCTCTATAATGAGAGACTTTTGGTTTCTGTTCTCATTATTCACATTGGATGAAAAACAACAACTATTAGACTGCTAATGCAGTGGCCACTGGCAAAATAAAGCAAAAAAAAGCCAAAAAGTTGAACCCAGTTAAATATCAACTGGACTTCCTGAATTTTGTCTTATCGTCTCATTGATATTTCAAGCGACCCACCTATCAATGTAGCCCCTTGCATCAACAAGTGTTAAATTTCCCAAAAAACTTGATGTATTCCTTTAATTCTGACCTCACACTTGTATTTTCTGTAATACTTAGTACAGTATGACATCACATCACATACCTCCAGCCACACTCAGGCCAGCTACATGTGTAGGGTTTCTCTCCCGTGTGCCGGCGGAAGTGAGCTTTCAGATGGCTGCTTTTGGTGTACATCTTCCCACAGCCTGGGTGGGAGCACTTATGGACCCTCTCTGTCGGCGGCACTCTGGTTACCCGGGAGGCCATGGCCTTCAACAGACCATTGCCTTGCCCCCCGACCCCAGTCACACCTGTGATCTCTAGAGTCCTCATTGTGATGGGTAGAGGGGCGATCTTCACATACTTCTGGTCAGCTGACTTGGTGTCACCACTGTTTAGTGATAACAGAGTAGCAGGGGTGGAGGGCACCTGTGGGGCCAGCAGGGTGAGATTTTGTCCAGTACCACCCTGGAGCCCCATGACTAAATGAGTGAGCCAAATACCACTTTGGGCCCCGGGAGGAGAGCCTGCTGGGGTCTGAGGCTGGGCCAGAGGTAGGGGCTGGAGCTGGAGGACCAGCGGACCTCCCAGGAGCATTGGTGGAGTTAAGGTGGATGGTGAGGGGTTGACTTGGGCAGATGGGGAAGGATCAGCTGAGCTAGGGCTGTTTTGCTTGTTCAGAGGAGTGTTTGGAGTTGAAGTGCAATCAGAGGCGCTGGTCCCCGGGTCACTGTGAGTCTCTGAGGAAGCAGTTGAGAGTGCAGTGGAGGATGGAGGGTCACTGCATGGCAGAGGAGATGCTTCCTCTTTTGGGTTAAGAAGCCCATCTTTGACCTGTTCCATCTTTTCCCTCAAGAACTCCTCTATGTCCTCCAGGGTTGGGGAGAAGGGGGAAGAAGGGTGGAAAGAGAATTCAGGCAGTTTAGGCTCCTGACTCTCAGGTTCCTCTTCTCCTTCTGTTCCAAGAAAAATATGCAGACGCCCCCCATCATCTTCCTCCTCTTCCTCCTCTTCATCTTCCTCCTCTCCAGGGCTGGAGCTGTGCATGGCCCCAAGCATCCTAGCCTCTGGGCTGCCACAGGAGGCTGAGCTGCCTCCCTCGCTTTGGGCTTCATCTCCCAAGTCAAGGGAAAACACAGTTGTCCCACTGTCCCTGAAAACATCAGTCTCTAAACTCAGCGTTCTGCTGCTGAGAGACACCATTGATCCAGGCCAAACACAGAGGAGAGGACGTCAAGGAAACACTATCCAGACAGGGGATTACAAAAACCTGCAATGGCAACATTGAGATTTTGTTACCGAGTTGAAAGCACAAACTCTGTTAAGAGCTGTTTATTTACCTCAGCTTTAGAGGGAGATGCTACAGGATACTTTTTGCACAGTCATTTACTTCATAGATAAGCAGTTTATTAAATTCTTAGAGATCACATTTTATGTATGTGGACTTCAACAACAAAATAGTGAAATGATAACACAGCATGCCCATTCCATTGTAATACAATTTTATTTGGAGTAAAACTAACTCCAATAATTAAATATTGGATATTTAGTAGATGTACACGCATTAGGAGAAAGATGGGTTCAATGGACACGAAGAGCAAGCGAGCCCACAACGAACTCCAAAACTGGCCCGATCGCTCAAGGCCAGACTACCTTACTCATATTGATATACTTAAAACTTAATTTGTTTTAGTTTGTAGTAATTTGATTAAACACAGCTTTATCTGAAAATATGCACTATGCCATTGCCATTGCTATTTAAACTAACTGGTTCTAAATAAGCCAGTTGTTACATAACAGCTTTATATATTCGTTTATGAAGTCAGGCAGTGGGAAAGGACATACAGAAAGATTACAAATAATATTGATAATACTAATTAGAAATATAATTGTGTTCATTCAGATTTTACGTTTATTAAAGATCGAACTTTAAGCAGCTGGGGAGGGGCAGTGAATCAAAGACCCCTATCAGGTCCGCAGACCTCAAGTTTGGAAACCAGAGTCGAAATACACATACTTAAAAAGGAGAAGAAACTCCCCATTTGCTTATGTAAAGGACGATTGTTGCTGCTGTCAGACCCTGAGGCACATGTTGCAGCAGGGCCTCATACTTTACACAGTGCACGAACAGGGTGCTGGGTAAACACGGCCCGCACTGACGCGCCCATAACCGTGATGAGAGGAAAACTAACCCCGAGCTGACAATCGCCCTGTCAAAGTGAACAAAATAATCGTCTGACTGCATATGCAATGCAGAGGGGTCGACAACATGGCAATCCGCATGAATACAACTGCGACTGCATAGGAATCCACGAGTCTCAAGTTCGGCTGGGTCAAAAAATGTTCTATATATACTCCTCCGACTCTCCGGTGATCCGAGCAGGAGGATCCCGGACATTTGGCTCGACCTACCGTGTGTAGATCGGAGGAGGCTCGGTGGGGGAAAGCTGAGCCGTCGATGGTTCTTGTATTTTCGTGATTTCTTTTTTCCTCCGTCGTGTTATTGTCGTAGCACACTCACATCCCGTCCTTGCCACGGGTCCATGTTGGCATTCCTTCTCCCCGCGTCACGTGACTGCATCGCTGCACAACTCGGAGGCACGGGTCCTATTCCGTGTCTCTGATTGGTCAAGTGCGGTGGAGGCTCGCCCTAAAAGGAGCCTTGGTATTGGCTGCCGCTCGATAAATTCTGATTGCCATGTGCTGATGGTGGGATCACTATAACATGACTGAGGTGGACACCTTGTGATTGTGAGCATAGGAGCTGGACAAAATAATGGAGACAGAGCAATATTGTAACGAACTATCAAAGTAATATCAGCCTGTTTCTTTTGAGAAGCTTAGAGTTTTTGTCCTGTGAAGCTGCAGTTCTTAAAAAAGGGAGGGAACTTAAACAGCGTTTAAGGGTTTTGCTGCTGAAGCAAATTCTCTTGAATTTGTTCAACACTTTGAGCCTAGTTCTAGTTCTAGTTCTAATTCAATTAAATTAATTTAATGATACTTGCACCCTACTGCCTGATGTTCACAATTGGGTCAATTGGCCAAACTGAATCAAACTTAGAGGCTGAGAGATTTTGCCTCTCCAAACATAAATGTTAGAAACATTTCAAACATTTCAAATATGTCTCATCTGTCCTCTACTTTGTTCAATTCTACTTACTTGTAGTCTCTGAAATGCAACAACTATGTGAAGCTTTGTTGTCCGTCTTGACTGAGTCATTCAAGAAATATCCAAGGATTTAAGATAGTTAGAGATTAAATGAAATGTTTCAAGAATCAAAATGAGGACTTAAGTGTTCAAGATAAAGTGTGTACGTTGCAGTTACATCCTGAGCTGAGAATAGTGGCAGTAGTAGAGGGCAGCCATAAAAAAAATTTTTCTCAGCACAAATTATACAGTTTCAGTTTGTGAGATCGAGCATCATACAGAGTACTGTAACCATTCCTACAAGTTACATAGCACTGGCAATCAAGACACTGAGTGACTGACACAGAGACACCATCCATGTTCCATTCGTAGGATTTTTAAACTTTCATTTTAAGGTGAAAAGTTAAATAATGGTATATCAGAACCACTAGAGTTATGGACTTTGTCCTGTGGAAAAAGCTGCAAGTTGCCAGGCAATTCCTGTCATGGGACACCAACATATACCAATTTAAAAGGCGTATTCTAATCTGAGAGGATAAGCATTAACTGACTGGATAGGAAAGACATCATTAGGTAATTATATCAAGTCTATGTCATTACAAGCATTTTGTTTATCTCTTATCTTGATTAAACAAGCAGCATGTTTACAATACCAGCACCTTAATAACCAAATGGAGCAAATGGATGGAGAGAGGGAGAGAGACAGAGAGAGGGGGAGAGAAACAGAGGGGGGGGGGGGACAGAGAGAGAAAGCTGTGGTGATTCCTTGGTCAACCAGAGCTACCTTAATCTTCCATAGCTTCAGGGTAGATTTAAACTTTCAGTTCAAAAATGTATCTGACGCATTATGATGCTTGTAATAATGTGGTGATTGTGGGCTTAAATCACGAGTTTGTCCTGCAAAGTGTAATTTGATAAAGTCATCCACTGCAGGCATGATACTGTGGTTTGATGACGTAGACCCAGCCCTGCAAAGTGAACTAATATGATTTCTTGTCAAAAAAAAGAACCCCTATTTCAGAGCCTTTTGACTTGTACATTTAAGAAAATAATGTATTACGTTTTTGGCAGAACTGTGACTTAGTTCCTGACAGCACAGTATTAAGCGTCCAAAAGACACCAACTAGCATGCTTGGGAGATTTCATCATATTTTTTTTTTAGTGTATCAATACTGAAGCTCTTCTTTTTGGTTTGATGATGGTTCTTGCAGGTCTCTGCACTACACTGTGCCACCAATTTGCTGCCAAAAATAGAAATATATTAGAGCTATAACCTAAATCTTAGCGCAACTTCAACACCTGACCTTTTGGTTTGCATATGCAACAACATCACTGCTCCCAAATCCCTATTTATGTGTGTGTAAAACAGTGAAAATGAGTGTGCATGTAAAAGTAGAGATCAGTAGAGTTTTGCAGCTGTTCTGTGCCTCAGTTTGACACTGACTCTGTGTTCACCAAAAGCTTCTGCAACATATACAACAATCTTTTCTCTCTTCTACAGTGTATCACTTATGTAGAAGTGCAGTTGCAGCTCTAGATTAGTCACAGCTGTATTTATCAATAATTCATATAAGGACAAATGATGTTAGGATAAATACTTGCCCAAGGTTGTTTGTGTGCCTCCGATGTATAAGCAATACAATTATCTTCTCCACCATTCATCTGATCAGTTTTCTTCTTAGAGCAGGTGACCTTTATTGCTGTAACAACACAAAGGAAACAGTTCAGAGTATTTATTGAGATGAAGATGTAAACCACAATAGCTCAATACTTAATTATTGTTAAATTTCTAGTTTGAGAGGTTGATATTTGTAATTTGATATTTTGAAGATGCTGAAAGTTTGAACTCTCTCAGAAAACTATGATATGAAACTAAATGTGTCTTAAAATATTAAATATAATGAAAAGTATTTTTCAAATTACCAAAGTATCAAAAACTAATTATATCCAACAGTTTCCAAAAAAACATTGGCCTTGTTCCACATATATCCAGTTTAAAAAGCTCCCAACAAAATTTACCAAATGAAAACAACAGCAGTGACCTCTTGCAGTGGAAAGACTGCATGCTATTGTCATGGGTTAGATAAGACAAACAGACAAATTCAGCAGAAACAGCAACAGTAAATAATTATTACCACATTCATTTGTTTGTTTGTTTTTTTTTGCTATGAGCTTTATATGTCTTGTTCTTTTTGAGATCGTATTATTTCCATGACCACGGTGAATTTATTTTGCACCAAGGCTTTAGTCTCGACTTCATGAGGAAGTGCTTTTGGTATCTTGTCAAAAGGCGCCCTCTGGTGGTTCAGTCAAAAAAGTCAGACTCTAAATTAAAAATCTTCCCACCAATAGGAGATGGGAAAATACTTAAGACACACATACACACACATCAAAATTGCCATATTAACTTTTATTGTTTATTTAACATATACTACGTGGGTTTTATAAAAACTCATATGAGAGAAGAGCAAGCTTGTGTCTTTATCCAGTGCATTCATATCTTTCAAGTGTTTGTTATTGTTGATGAAATGTTAAAAAAAAATCATCTAACTATGGTTTAAAAGATGAATTTATAAATGAATGAAACTTTTTAAAAAACACACATAAAAGAACCCTGGGTGAACAAGGCTATGGTTGACATTTATTTCATGGGATTATGAAAAAGTAACATGAAACTTATGTTGTACATGTGTAATTACTCATGACAAATTACAGAATATCGTTGATATATTACTCAATATTACTTGTATGTTTTGTTAGTCCTTAGTCTTATATCCTTATGGGCTTCATGAACATGTTGGGAAATGTGCTTATTCTCTTTCTGCTTAGAAGGTGATGTTATAACTGAAGGATTAGATAAACAAACAAGTCTTTAATAATTTGGCCATAGAGGTGTTGGTATAGTAGCTTTTTGAATTTTGAAAGAGCTAAGCTAACGCACACATTCACAGCTTGTAGCTAAACAGCTCTTTGGAGGAAATACACCAGATACATCTGAATAGAACATCAAAAATTAAAATGGCACAGGTCTCTTTTCCATGCAACATATCAAAACAACTTAGAAAAGCTGACATCAGTGTATTATCAGCATGTCCTTGGTCTTATTTTATGTGCTTATAGACTCATTTTAAAGTAAATCTGACAGATACATTTGAAAATGTAAAAAGTCTATTGTCCTTGACAAAGTGACATTAATGTGACACAGGAGGTGGACCAATGTGTAGAGAGAGAATTCAAATTCATTCTTTGACCTAGCTCATGTTTAAGTGAAAAGGTAGTTTCATTTTAAAGTTTTTTTTTTTTTTCTATTGAGTAATTAACTTCATTCAGTCATTGCATGCTGGCTGTAACTGATCCTCCACAGAAGCCAAACAGAGCATGTGGATGAGGAGACTGCAGCATAATGCAACACACAAGGAGTGTCAAGACTCCACTGTGGTTTCTTAGCAACAGTACACAGCAGGATATTGCTCCCTATCATAGTCTATACAAGAATACTAAAACAAACTCATTTTATGCATGTACATAGTTTCTGTGCAGTGTTTGATTATACCCAAAATAAACGGCTCTGACTGTAATTAAAGAAGCAATTTTTTTCATATGTCATCAGTAGAGTTTAAAATGTGCTGCCTTAAACTGATGCCACATCTGACATGTGCCTTGAACTCGCAGTGACTGTACAACTCAAATCTTTAAGGGATTGCTTAATGTTTGTCACAATGCCCACACAGGTCTCTTTACTTCTGTAAACCTCTGAGATTAAACAGCTTTAACCTTTCCATCATTGGAGGTTACATTGTGTATCCTCTGATGATGCTCTGGATGGAGAGATGGTCAGCATTGCTGATTCTGGCTGTAGACAACCCTGGTGGTGCAGAGAAAGACCAGTAGGCTGAAGCAGCAGGTGGAGGCTAAATCAGCTCTCACACTGTTCAGCTGCACCATTGAGACAAAGAAATCAAAAGTACCTGCACCTGGAAATGTTAGTTGGGTTGTGTAATGTTGTATTAATTCATACAGTAGTTATTGAGATGTATACATCTGTAGATTCCATGTTACTGTGACTGACTGTAAAAAAAAAGAACATTATGATGAATCTCCACTTTCTGTTATTGTGCCAACGAAAAGCCAGAATATCTCTGATACAGGTGCAGTCATCTTGTGGTGCTGATATTTGGAGTTAAAGCCTGTGCAGTGGTGAACTGGGGATGGAGCCGTGGTATTAAGGTCTTGCTCATACTGGCCTTCAATCATGATGGTTCACCCCCTTTCTATAGCATCAAATAAATAATTAAGTCCAAACCTATCTGGCAAAGAAACTCCGAAATGAACACCAGTACGATTGGAACTAATTAAATGTCAATAATCATCTTTTGGATAAATTATTTTACGTGAATTTGATTTTGAAATTTTCCACCATGTTATCTGCTAACATGCTGTTGGTGGGATTTATGATTCATACTGCAGCCACACACCCAAACAGATTAAGAGCTACAACTGCAGATACAACTATGTATCAGTGCCACTACACCCATGCAGTGTTTTTTAAGAGCTTTGGTGACTGACACACACAATTGTTGGGCACCTTACACTTAGCCAATTTTTGTCACTTTGTATCTTGTATTGATAACTGCAATCTGTTTCATTCATCAATCAGGATATGGAACAAAATGTGATTATATCTGTGGGATTATTTGCTTATGTTGCCAGTCATCTGCCATTCATATATTAGCACATCGCAGAGTTGCTGACATGAGAAAGTCAGATTGCTGACTTGTTTCAAGGAAAAAATAAGTTGAAACAAGTAAAACTGAACAGAAACAGGTTGTCAGTGTGTGACATGCAACAAGGAAAGGTTTATTTCTATAATTTAATAGTTTTATGTTCATACCCAATGGATTATGATAAGGGATTAAGAATTATGAATCCACTCTTAATATTCACTGGTTTTTAGGAAGTGACAGTTTCAAGGGGATGTGGTTATTTAAATGTGTCAAAGAATTATTTAACCTGAATTACTGGCATATCTCTTAGTGATCTCATTATTTTCTGAAGCAGTACTTTATTTTAACTTTTCTCAGTAGTCCTAATTTAAATATCAAATACACCATTATACCCTTAAAACTAGACCTTTAAAAAGTCTACAAGAGTTGACTGATAATTTGTGAGAGGACAGAAGAAGATGAGTCACAGAATCTCTCAAGGACAACACCAAAACTGGAAGACCAAAATCCCAATCTCCACACCAACATTGTTAGTGTTAGTGTCTAATGAGCCTGTTCAAGAGCTTATTTTTTCTGGGGATAATATGTGGATGAGACTGCCTGTGAAAGCTCACACAAAACATCTTTAAAGACTCCAGGCAAAAAATAGTTCTCTGGTCATGCTGCATCTGTTTTCTCAACCCAGACTTGGAAAAGAAAACCTACTACTGCCTCTGTGATAGTCTAAGTATGCAATAGTACTCCTAAACACCTGACAATTATCAGACATGATGTGTGATACCACTGCCATTCCTTTCCAACTTTTATTTTTTAATTTAATTTTTAAAATCTTTTTACCTATTTGTCCTTTTCATTTTACTTTTTTAATATTTTGTTTGGCTCTTTCTCTCTGCTGGAATGCTCTGATTAGGGCTTTGTTAAATATTTATCTTTTATTCCATTGGTTGTTAAATAAAATGTTACATAAATGTTTAATATTTATGTAACAATGTTTTTCTTACTGTTTTTTTTTTGTCTTTTGTGGTTCTGCATTCATGACACAAATATGAAGTAAAGACAAACATTTGAATACACACGTACAGTGTGAAGGTACAGTATAAGAGTGGTGTCTAGGGGGATGTATGCTGCTCATCTGAAAGCACACAGCACATCAAAGTTAAGCATATCTGTTAAGTTTAAATAAAACCCTCTTAGTGATAAGGTTAAACAGGGTAAGGGCAGTTTTGTTATTTAACTTGTCTAAAATTATTTGTTGGTCAGATCAGAATATGGTTACAAAAAACAGTGCCACTGAGTGGCAGAAACAGAGTAATGCCAGGTTAAAAACCAAAACATACACCTGCACATTACACAGAGTTTAACATCACAAAACAAGTAGTTAAATCCGTATAAAAAGTAGGTTGCTTTTATTAGAAGCTGGGAAACCAAAACATTATCAACATCGTCGTTAATACTTTTTTGTAAGACCACAATATTGCCGTCACCAGCATCATCATCGCTTCGCACTTTTTCCACAACATGCAAAAGATTCAAAAGTTCAGCGTTCCTTTTTCACACTACTGACAAAAGCTTCTCCACTTGGTCTCCTGTAGGAATCACAACTTGGCTTACATTTACATTGCCAGTACAACTGAAGGTAGGTAATAAAAAAAACATCAAAAACAGTTCAACAGAAGAAATTGTAGAATGAATGAAAGAGGAGAAATTCACAGCCTTATGCCATGTGCCCCCTGTGGGATGATGGAGAGGACCCTCATTCAAGCCCTCAGCGCTGTGATCTACACTGTGTCTGATCCTACTGCAAACAGAGCTCTCTTTTTTTCTGTTTTTCTTCTTATTCAAATTCAATCGTCTTAAAATGGCATTGAGGACTGGTTGCCAATTCAGGACCTGAACGTAGAAAAACACACTAACCTGCTAATAAGGACAGTTGTAAAATAATTGAATGTGCTTCTGAACCAGGGATTAGGTTCAAGTGAGTCCTGTGCACTTCCAGGACTGATTTCTATTGCAGTCTTGGGACGAATCAGAATTTCCTGACCAACACCCAATAATGTTTTATATTCCCAAGATCACAATAGCAGCTTTTTCTTATTTTTATTTTTTTGCTTTGACATCAAAACACTACTTATCGCAAAAAAGGACAATCTCACAAGTTCTGCACCTCATCTCTGAGTCACTAGTTTAGAGATCGTTTATGGCTTTGGATGGTCTGCTGATCTTACAAATTGTTGACTTGCTCTAAGCCTAATTTGCCGCTTGTAGCAAAGACCTAAAACATGAGGACAGGTTACATTCTCAGGCCTCCAACGACAGATATCAGAGCCACTACTGAAACTGAACTTAATGAAAATTAAGGCATTAATAGACAATGAATGCCGGATATATATATACTGAGCTGCTGATTTTTTCTGAGCCTCAGTAATGTATAATTATGAATTGAAAGTATTTGCTTGTGAAATAGTAATGGATATACAAAAAGCTCTGAGAAACAAATGGACATGGATACCAACAGTAACCATTAAGCTGATACGACTGGGAGAAAGGGAGAAGAGAGTGAATAAAAGGACAGGAGTAAATCAGGGAGGGATGGCTGATCCAACCATCAGGTAGAACAGATTGGATAGGGTCAACTTTTTTTCTTTAAAATCAAGATACATTTTATTTCTTTTCTTAAAAAACAAACATTACAAAAAAAAATCTGAATAGAGAATTAGAACAATGAACCAACAGGAGAAAAAACGACATTCATTTCTTTAACTCTCAAAAGAAAAAAAAAGAAGAAGAAACATCTCTTTTGCATTTCTTAAAAAAAAACAACAAAGATTTAGGGGTGCCTGGCACAAGGGGTTGAATGTTGAGAAAACGCTATAGCCATGCAGGGAGGTGGGAATCATGTGTTGGGGGTAGGGCTGCTTCATGTAGCATGGTGTATGTTAGAAAGTACAACATACAACAAAAACCGTTCCATATAGGCAGTTGATGGGCTGAAAAAAAAAAAAAGACAGACCCTCCTAGAGGAAGTATAAGCATACAAAATTAAACAGGTTCATAAAAACACACACATGCTGGCTCGAAACTTGTGATTGTGGCTGTCCAGCATATAATAGCAGGACACACCACTGTTAACAGATCTACAAAGCAGCAGCTACAAGTGGAAAACTTTTCAAAATAACACCCTTTATCATTCTCCACACAGCCACCCAAGAAGAGTTCAGGGCACCAAAATAGTTTGCAGGGTGCACACAGGGTGATGTTTAAATATAAAATTAAAAAGACGTTGCTTTAACTGAAAGAGCAGTTTTAAAGGTCTTGAAACAACAAACTAACTGATGCTGCCCTGTTAAAACATGCTCCTGGTTTAAAAGCATAAAGTACCAAAGAGAGCGTAAAGGCTTCAATCCTGCGTATGTTGACTTAACATTGCTTTTAATTACAGCGCTTTAGTTAATGATACTGTGAAGCTCTGAATAATACTCCCTGGAATCGTAGATCAGTCAATAAACAGGAAAAACAAGTTGTGTGGCTAGTCATGTCAGATCACTGATGATTCCAGGGAAGAAAAAAAACAAAACAAGAACACAAACAAAGGTGAACTGGACTGCTCACAATGAGGACGGATGCGCACTGACACTGCACTCTCAGAAAGGCAGAGACTTGTCAGGGAGGTGGTAAGGCTGAATGTTGTGACTCTAGTGTTGAAATGAAAAACTCCTTACATACACCGTGTCGTCACATGAGCACAATGTCTTGGTTTGGTTGGGGGGCAACACAAAGAAAAAGCACAAGAAGTCCAAACCATTGAGCCAGGCCACCAGGAGGAAAAATAAAAACGAAATAAAACAAAACAAAAAGAAGAAGAAAAAAAAGAAAAAAAAGAAAAAAACAAAACAAAATTAAAACAAAAAAACAACTCTAAACGCAGAAAAAAAAGTGTGAGAAGAGACAGGGAGAGACATGAAGGATGGACTTCGGTGGGTACCATCTTCTAGTCTTCTCCAGAGGGTGCCTCCTCTTCCGAGCCATCCTCTTCCTCTTCATCCTCCTCCTCCTCATCTCCTCCTGTGGCCTCCTTCGTTGTCTTGGGTGCAGGGGAGGTGTCTTTCTTTTCGGCCTCCTCCTCCTCTTCCTCAAGGGGACTCTCAGGTTCCTCCTCTTCCTCCTCTTTGGGTGAACTCTTTTCCAGGGCCTTGGTGCTTGGGCGCCCCTTCCCCTTTCCTTTCATTGGGCTGGGTGTCACTGAGTGAGAGAAAGAGAATAGATTTGAGTGTATAAGGTGCACTTGAACGCATCATGCAGCTGCCCCTTTCAGTGCCTACATGCTTTGTAGCGTGTAGAGCACTCTAGAATTGTAATCCTATCCCCTTCCCAGTTTGTCAATCTGCCCAAGGAAAAAATGTTTTACTTGCTCTGTTATTTGATTCTCATAACTTAGTGAGTAGTTCACATCCCTCACTGTTCAAATTGCTCATCCTCAAAGGGGTAGAGAGCAGATGACCATCCAAGTTCAGTGAAGTAAGACCACCAGAGATGAATAATTCCAACTCCATGACATTACTGAAGCAGAAATGCCAACAACTTTGCTGCTATGAGCTTCCAAAAAAACAACAACAACAACAAAAAAAACGTAACCAAACAGCAGCTGAGTGCCATGACTTCCCCTGGTCTAATTGACACAGTGAATCTGCCAGATAGTGAAGAAGTTCCATCAAACCAAGCAGATATAATGTTTGTCAAGCAGTAGTTACATTATGTCTCTGAAACAATGGCTTGTCATGGTAATAGAAAAACAAAACATTGTTTCAACTGGTTTAATTAGCAAGTTCAAAAAGATGCTGGATTCTCTTTCTTTTCGGAAATTTTGAGAAAGCAGTCATCACAAATTTTTATTCATTTATTTACTTTTAAGAAAGCATTTTAAAATTGCATACTGATTAGGGATGGTCAAATAATTTAGGTGATTATCGTCTTGTCTACAAAGAAATTTTTTTTCCCTTGTTCATTTCTAGCACCTGGTAATTACACAATGCCAGTTTCCTTCGTGCTAATTTCTCATTTTGCACTACAGTGGAAACTCTGTCAGGCAAAGCTAGAACATCACATTCTTTTAATAACTTTGTAGTCATTGAAGAACATCCAGTTGAAGGAGGGGTGCTGTCCACTGATCAACACCAGACTAGTATGTTAGATGACAGATGTGGAAAACCAAAGCATCTCAAAGTTGATAGTAAAAACATGCTTCAA
This sequence comes from Acanthurus leucopareius, assembly GCA_029814765.1. Taxonomy (NCBI): domain Eukaryota; kingdom Metazoa; phylum Chordata; class Actinopteri; order Acanthuriformes; family Acanthuridae; genus Acanthurus; species Acanthurus leucopareius. The sequence continues at coordinate 15,230,302 of JAQMCX010000029.1, forward strand.
GTGTTCCATCATGATAAAACTTTTCCACAAAACTTAGGGAACTACTGATAGTATCAAAAAACAGTTTCCAACCACAGCCACACATTTATCTATTTAAACCTGAAATGCATGTATTGGTCACCTGTAATTGCATAAACAATAAGTAGAAACAGAGGGCTGCTCTACATAACAAATTATGCAGCACTGCAAAAACCTGGCAAATTTGCTTTCCACTGATCTCTCTCTCATGTCTGTGTGTATGTATAGGCATGAAGGCATGTGGGGGTTTTTGGAATAATGGTCACATAATTACCAGTGAATATTGACTACTGTTTTGGCTTGAAAGGTCCATTCCTAATAAAATAAGTTGGGACAGTTGGGAGCAACTGGTATGACCTTGAAAATTGAAAGTGTGAAATAATTTTTTAAAAATCGGAAAAATCTCAAGATAACCGATCACTGGAGAGAACTTAACTCCACTCCGGGTAAATTAAAGGGGAAATTTTTGGCATTACCCTGTTTTTTGCACAAATAATGAGACTAGTGAGGAAGACGATGCCATCGTCCAGAATATAAGATGCAAAAAAACCATGAGGAAACTATGTATATCTATACTATCTATCAGACTTAAGTCTGGCACTATGATGGTTTGGAGAAATGTGATAAAAAAGTGATATGGTGGCTCCAAGTAGCCAAAGCCGTGTATAGTGACATTGCCTTAGAAACTTCACCAATTCAACACAGTTGGAGAATTTGCCCTCTCTTTGGTATTTCCCAATTACAGGTCTAATAAGTGGTGGAGCTAGTACAAGTATTAACATGCAGACAAAGTTTAATGGTGTTACTACATGTATGGCCAAGCATGAGATGAAGATAAGGCTTGTACACCTGCACTCAGCTCTGCAATGGCCGTGATTTCGAAAACAGAAAAGTGCAAGCATGTCTTAATAAATTAGATGGGGGAAAAAAAGTTTGCATAGATTTTGTGCATACACACAGTTTTAAGTCATAAATCTACAGAGATTTGAATGCATTTGGCTCCTGAGGTTGAGCCTTACTGAGTATGTGTATGTATGTGTGTGTGTTTGAGAGTCTATAGAGACAATTAAAAAGAGATGAAAGAAAGAGACATTGGAAAATTGACTATTGTTTCTACAAGTTATTGATAGCTTAGCCAACTCAGAATGCTGCTTTGAAAATTTTAAGCCAACCTCAAAAATGAATGATCAACTCTGGTAGGTTTACCTGAACATATCTAATCTGGTTGACTCAAATATCCTTTGGGTTGTTAAATCATAAATAACCACGACTCTAAAGGATGCTCCTTTCAACAAAATTTAGTAGCACTGCATTAATTCAAAGGAAAAAAAAAAGTTTTAAAATAGATTGCAGTCTAAAGCCCCTGAAGAGCAAGCCTCTACTTCAGGCTGAAAAGTAAGTCACATCTGTGTTTATAAAAAAAAGAAAAAACTTTTTTCCCTTCCTTGTTCTATAAAAAATAAACAAAAAACCCCCCCAAAAATTTAACACAAAAATCATAAATAATCTGAACATAAACAAAACCCACAGGCACCACTTCAAATGAAAATTAAATCAAAATCAACTGAGGGGCTGTCAAGAGTATGTCAATTTAATACGAGGGCTAAGATAACCCTCGCCCTAAAACCATACTGGCCAATCAGACACCTGAAAATCTTTTCTACGCCTAGTTGCTAACTGCAACTTGAGATCCAGCTGGCTGCAACGTTGGCGCATGGACTATGTTGTGGTAGTGTTGGATTATGCAGTTAACTCTGTAGTGCATTCTGATGCATCTGTTTTTTCAGTATAATATACAAGTAACTGTGTTTTTATGTAAAAGTCCTGCAAGGTTAAATAGGCAGAGCAAGGTAGTATAATTGCCTCAAAAGGAGTTTCAGAGTTCGTTCACACTGGCTGCAGTTTTCTATTTGATTAGTTTTCACTGACCTTCATTTGAATTTTTATGCGGCAAAGGCATGGAAAGGCTAAGTTTTTATTTAAAACTGGAATAAGTGTGGACAATTCATAAGACTGCATCTACAAAGGACTGAAGTCTTACCTGTAGCCTTTAGCCGGGGTTTGGGGCTCTTCTTGTCCTTCTTGTCTGGTCGTCCCCGTCGAATCACTTTTTTGCCTCTCTTCTTGGAGTGACCATAGTCACTGTCATCATCATCCTCCACCATGAAGTCCTCATCACTGCCGGACTCATCAGCTGCACACAAAAGTTGGATGCATAAGAGTCTTGACAATACTAATGCTGTACAGTAAATTTTAGGCACTTTGGCATTCTAACTACAGCCTCCTGTTTATCCTGGAGTCATCTGCCTAACAAACACTAAATACAGAATCACAAACTATGCACTGCACACACACAATGTGTACAACAGTTCAACATACTTCTGTGTAAAAGTATTGAAAACAACATTATGTACTCTTTGAAGGCAGTGCTTATTGTTCATTGTTCCACAGCCTTTACCGCTGACACACAGGGTGTCTTAACCCAAAACATTAATTACAATACAGAGCAATTTCAAATAAAAACATCATGAGAGTTTGTTTTAAAGCTGGGGTCAGTGATGCTGGAAAGCTAGAAAATTTGAAAGTAGCATTGCTTCAGGGCTCTGTCTAAACCCTCCCCCTGCCTTCGGAGGTCCTTCCAAGGACACGCCCCTTCTTCACATGCACAAGCATTGCAACTGCTTCATGACACAGTTAAAGGCTGTTACAAGTTACCGTGCCAGTAGTTATTTTGGTTTTCTCTTCCATTCTCCAGTAAACTTGCAATAATGTAACTCCAGCAGCTCCAATGCTCCCTGAGTGCAGGCTGGTGCATGATAGGGTAGAGTACAGGCAGGGATACAGGGGGGCCTTTGATTGGATATTTCTAAGTGGACCACAAGGCTGTGATTGGTCCGTGTTTTTACAGGATTACAGATGATGGATTTTTTTTTTTTTATTGCTGTTAGGATTTAAAGACCATTTCAACCAAAATGACAACTTGTGAATACAGGATTAAATTACCAACCCCAGCTTTAAGTCAAGCTTTATTTCCAATAAACAGTACAGTGACAGAGCTGCGTTTGTAGAGCTTTTTAACAGGTAACTGGTTTACTGTTTGACAAATTGCTTATAGTTTGTGGAGCATTTAATGAAGATGTGTAGCTGTATTAGTGTTAGTCATGAGGGGTTCCTATTTTTGAGATGTAACTAGGTAAAGTCTTGGTAAATTGCCTCTTACTTTGGGTTTAGCTCTGTCACAATACTACTGTATTTAAAAGTCCCTAACACGTTACTAGAAAGAGATGTCTCTGGATTTGTGAAGGTATTCATAATCATACCTAGGCTCTCCAAATACTCTTGTATATGGTAATAGCTTGCCACTGCCCAAGACTAATCCACACCTTCTTCACATGTACAAAGCTTTAAATGATCAGGCACAATCATGTTATAGCACCCATAATATCCACCTATAACACTGCACCATCAAATCCAGGGTTACTTGTCGTCCCTCAAGTCTCCAAAAGTAGAATTGGAGCAAAAGCCTTAAACAATCAGGCTCCTCTCCTGAGGAATCATCCTGTTTCAGTCCCGGAGGCAGGTTTCCTGTCCACATTTAGTAGTCAGCTGAAAGTTTCCTTTTAAAAGCTTATAGTTAGGGCTGACTCAGACTCACCTTAAAGCCCCTTGTTATTTCTAGTAGTAGCAGAATTTTAATATAAGATCATTACTGTTCACTTTTTTTTATTGTTTTTTTAAAGTTAATGCATCTCACTCTCTTCCTTCTTCCCTTTCTCCCTCTTTCCTTCAGCCCCAAACATAACCAGCCAGGTCATGATTAAGGTTTCTCTCTGTTATAAGTAATTTTTCCTTGCCAATTTTCCCAAGTGCTTGCTCATTGGTGTACTGTTGGGTCTCTATAAATTACAGTCTAGATCTATGGTCTATACTTTCCCTTTTGAGTAGTGTAATGAGATAGCTTTACTTGACCTAATCAGAGTACAATACAGTTTTACATACGGTCCATATAGGATTCCTCTTGGTCTTCATGCTCCTCATCCTCGCTGCCTCCATCACCCAGCAGGATCTCCCTCTGTTTGGACACAGCCTTAGAGGCTGCCTGGCGCACTGTACGCTTTCGACTCACCTCCCTGTCATCATCACTGTCATCTACAAAAAGAACACAGAGTGGCACAATGGTTCATAACATGACAGGTAAAAAATTAGGCATGTATATTTTCTGGAAGAGAGGTAAAATTATGAGTAAAATGGAGAACAAAAAAGCAGCTTTTGTCTCCCTGCCTCTGCTCTCTGCCATGTTGTGGTTGCTATCTGATTGTACCGGAGCGGGGACTATGTTCCCTTACACACAAACAGCAGCTCTGTATAACTTCATCACAGAGTCCACAACAGAGGTACTGAAACAGACTTGAGGATTTGTTGGTAATAATTTTAGTAAACAACAATGCTCATTACCCATAAACACAACATAAAAGAAGGCAGTGTTATCATTTTATCAAATATCTACTAAACAACAGAACACAAGCTTGATGAGATGTGGACACTTTGCTTGCAGTAACCTACTCCATTCTCTTGACCCACACCCAGTTTTTTTTTTACAGTTTTACAGACCTTTTGCTGCTTAAGTGCTAAAAGTAAACTTATTACCAAATGTCTCATAATTATCTTCCAGAGCTAAAGAATTTTAAGAGGTAACACACTGTTAGTTATGAAGAAAGGATTAGGATATCCTCAAATCCTTCATGGCATCCTGTCATCCCCAATAAGGACAATTGAAAATGTGTTTAAGATAAACAGAAATCCTTATTGCTTAGCCTTAGCCAGAAAATTGCATTTGACCCTAATGCAAAGACTAAGGTTGTTGGTCAGCTTGCACATTTGTCCTGTGCCTGCATAAGAGATAAGCAAAAGGAGATCCTTTTAATTTTAATTTTTTAATCATGCTGAATTGGCCAAAAAGTAAACAACAAGGGCTAACTTGAGCCAACTGTGTGGGAAACTGACAACTAGGGTTGTTGGGTTGTTGTGTCAGGGACACAAAACTTTCCCCAAATTCTGCATCACTTAATCTGTGCCTTGTATTTTCTTTTACTATGCTTTTTAGTTTCTAGAGAATTTTTCGATTTTGTTTAAATATATTCCTGTGGAATGAGTACATAAAGATTTGAAGATCCACACTGCCATGTCCACTGCAATTACTGGTAGCACACACATTGCAGCAGAGGTTAATTATTCATTTTAACCTCGATCAGGCAGAAATGCAAAAAGTTATTCTGGTGACTGAAATCCACTATAAAAATTTACCTACTACAGACACATTCTCTCAATACTATGTAAAATTAAAACATATTATACATTTAGAGTTAAGGGCAAAGATATGTATATTCAATAAGGGTATTGTTTACACAACAATCTAGTCACAAAAGACTAAATGCCATCAACGGACTCAGCTCAGCAGATGCGAGTGACTGATTGTTCACGGTTATCAATCACACTTCTGAGTCTTAGCAATAAATCAAAGCAATACGCCACAGTGCAGAGGAATGTTGTAGGGAAACAACTCAATCAGTCACAATCAGCCAGTGATGTGGGAGGAATAAACTCAGTGCTTCTAGTGCTGCACATCATCCACCAAGCTGAAGTTATTTAAGATATTTACAAGTTAAGCCATCAATATCAGTGACACCAACTTTCCTAATTATTTTAAAAAGTTGGGAAGGTATTTGGTATTCCAAAACATCTTGAAACCCAAGTGAATCCTAAAGCTAGAATATATCACCTTTAACATTGATATCTTGAAATATTACTGTTTTGTCTTCCAGAGAATAATGTACCTATTTAGCATTGCACACCTATAACCATGAACTCACCACTGATGCAGCAGAACCAAAGATATTGTCTTTTTCACCCATTAATTCTGGTGCTATCAAATACCCACAATGCAAATGGAACCTCAACAGTTTGGCTGGAGATAACAATATTCAGTGGAGCTATCTCTTTTTATTCACTTTTGGTAGAAGTGGTGGTGCAACATAAGCAAATCATTATTGTTGAATCCCTAAGCTTGTTTTTAAAGACTGAAGAAGGGTCACCTAGGTTTATTTGTATGAACCAACTGTTGTACTGACTCTTGAACTGAGTAGCTTTTTTTTTTTTGTTCCATAGGAAATAGAACAAGAACATTCTGACGAAATGTAATTTTTGTTTGACTTGGCCAGTAGCCTACACTGTGCAAAAAAGGGGAAAAACAGACTACTACAATAAAGTTGAAAACTGAATCCCCAATAAACAAAGTAAAGGAATCTGAGGAGTCACATATCTGTTTAGAGTCCGAACAACTGTTAGTGGCTAATGAAGCCTTGAACATCAAGTCACAAGCAGAGATGAGAGGTGATCTGCAGAGGTCTGTAAGCTCTCTCTTTTAACAACAAAGATGCAGAATTTACTTCCAGAATTTAAACATGACCAGGAAAGAGATTTACCTGCAGCCCTTTTTCTCTTCGGCCCCCTCTTGCTGGGCTTCTCTACCTTAGCTTTCTTTGCCTTTTTCCCTCTCTTTTCTTCATAGTCACTTCCTCCATCTTCATCCTCCTCCTCTCCAAAGTCATTGTCTTCATCATCACTGCCAAAGTCATCTGCAGCAGAATAGCAGATGAAGTCAAGGAGCTTGCTCTCCACTGTTGACAAAGTGCCCAAAGTGCCAACCTTCTTATCTAATTCACACAATTAACTGACTTACCTGCTGAATCATTTTTGGATTTAGAGAGCTTGTCATCAGACTCCTCGCTGGAACAAAGATCAGGACAAAGCAAAGTCTTAGAAACTAGATTGAGGCTACCCAGAGAGATCATAAACAAGGCACAAATTTCAATCTATATGTAATTCAATAAAAAAAATTTCAATGACACAATGAGGAATGCTCTCATCTTTTAACAGTCATTAAGATGCATGAACAAAGGGAATTCTCAAACACTAAGAAAATACATTTGTTTCATGTATATATGATTATTTCACTAAATATCTATTTGGCATGTTTTAATGCCAACATTCTGATTAGACAGCTTGATCAACATACACTTCACACTAAAATGGGCAGTTTATACTAATCCAGAGAATGTCTTTCAGGGCTTTTTAATGTCACTTTTAGCCACCGTAGGAAGTTCTCACTCAAGTAATATGTGTACCACCAATGAGGGCAAAGGCTTGTTGTACCTTGGTGGTGCGAGCATCAGGGCAGTCTCAGATTATCTCCTTTGATTTGATTTATGACATCAACCAAGTATTTTTAATGTCCAAAATATATGTACATTTGTATGACTTTAGCATTTAATAAGAGAAAAAAAGCTGCAGCAAAACAACTTGAATATTATTAAAGTAATACTTGAGGACATGTACAAGAAATAGGTTGAGTTTATAGAAAGACAGTTTTTTTAACAAGATTTTTACATTTTTGAAAAATCTTGAAACCTGCCTCCAGATTATTGGATTTTTTTTAATTTCGTTTTATTTATTTTAAATTTAATGCAAGGATAAACCCCTTGAGATGCAGCATATAATTTGTAAAGGGGGTCCTAATTAATATTACTTAATAATAATACTAATAATAATATTAATAATACAAATTGCTGAAATTACTGCAGTGAAGGAATGGATAAGTAATGAGATATGTAGGTTGATAACAAAAAATAGCAAAATAAGAAAAAAATTGTGACAATTTAAACAACCTGTAGAACTGTAGTAAATAATAATTAAAAAAACAACAACAACAACAAAAACAACCCATAAAACTGCAAACTTGATTGAAATATGTTTGAAGGGCACTTTCCAAAGTTTTTTTTCCCTCATATTTACACTTGTCAATTCAGATGTGTCAATTAAGATGAAAACCAAATTTATGATACAGTTATTCACAATTAGTCACTTATTTGTTACTTATTGGTTTTTTCAGGATGCATGAATCAGGCTCAGGGATTGGCCAGTGTGAGGGAGTTTTTAAGTGCAAAGAAGTATAGTGGCAGGGAGAGGTGACAAGGCCTTGGGGTTTAGAGAAATTCCTACACAGCCAGGTGTGCAGAATGGCTTTCAGGACTGCTGAACTATTCCCAAAAAGCAATGAGAGTAGTCAATAATTCAAGAGAGATTGATCAACTATCCTTTATACCGAAAATCCCCATCTGTGAGACAGTATTGGAAACACATATCATCATGACTTGGCACGACATTGACTAAAGTGGGCCGACTCAGGCCCAGAGAAAAAAACGCTTTAAGATTTTAAAGAGGTAGTAAATCTTAAGTTGCATGTATGATGAAATGAATGCTGCTCTCCTTCCTCCCCTACAGCTTTTGTCCTCCAGTTGTATTCACTCTAATCTCTTGCAACTCTTCCATCAGGCCTACCCTGCAAGACATACTGTAGTTGCACACATGGAGGCCTGTACTCGTTAACATGTATTTTTTCAATTTTTATTCCTCTTTCTTTTGTCTCCCCCCATTAAGACTGCCTTCTACTCAGGCTTAAACCCCCCAGCCATGCTGCATCTGCACTACTATATCCTGAAGTCTTTGTGTGGACTGTGTCTATCTGCCTCTGGAGGCTTGAGTTTCCATCCTACTGTTGCAGGAGCTGCTGTGTTTCTCAAGAATAAATTGTGCTCCTCTCCCCAATAATGTGTCTAAGTGGTGAAACCGAACACGGCAAAAATTGATATATGGTCAGTCAAACATAGGTAAGCGTGTCATACATTCAGGACAATCATGTACGAAAAAGGTCAAAAAACAAAAAAACCCCCCACACAATTAACTGTCACACACTGTCAGTCCATCCAAGGGCTTACCTGTCATCCTGTGAGTTCTTTGAGCGCTTGTGCTTGGGCTCACGAGGGGCTGTGCGCACCTTCTTAGGCTTACTGTCACCATACTCCTCATCTGCAAAGACACAACAAGATTTCAGTGTTTTGTTCACATGCTTTCCTACTGGCTGGTGGGTATACAGATCAATACTTTCAGTCTTAGCCACACACTCAAGTTATTTCATCACCTGTTTCCCAGTAATGATATCTGGAGTTGTCTACCATAAAACTTGATTTATCCAATAGGTTTTTTTCTGCCTTACTGCTACTCAAAAGAATCTGATTCAGTTGTTTGTAATGCATTACTGAGCAAAAGCTTTCATTTTGCAGGCTGGACTAAACAAGTCATTACACTAGTAGAAGAATCAAATAAAATCAATCTATCAAATATAATATAAATATATTGATACAGCTGACACCAGCAAAAAATGTTGCACATTAAAATCTTAATTTTGCAAAATAAAAAATATTTAGGACAACATTCATGTTTCACAAATCCAACATGAGTTTAGCTGAAAATAAACTGTTAAAAATATTAGGGCATGCATTAATAACTGAACTATTAATCAGTTCATGTACAGTTCAAAACACTGACAATCGAAGTAAAATAAAGAAAACATCTAAATCAGCAAAACTCACAACTCAAAACTCACTGTGTAGCAAGACTTAATTTATGTGGCTCATTTTATGCAGACAGACAAGTAAGACTTTGCCTGATTACTTGCTTCAATTTTCTTCTACAATTTTAGTGGGTCCTAATCTTTTGGGATATGTGGTTCTCTTACGTAACAGTGTCTTATTCCTTACTACTGACTGTTAATAACATGATCTTGAAACAAACAAAACCAAACAAAGAAACAACATGGTTTAATAGAAACAAAAAAAAAACATTGATCCTGTGTGTGTATAGTCTCGATCAGGGCAAAAAGGCTACTTTTGCTGCAACAAGATCAATCTTCACTGTACAGATTTCATTTCAACATTTGCGGCCACAAACTTGGTACTGGTAAGTAAACTTATGTAGCCTTTGACAAGAATGACTAACTCTGATCAATGCTGTATTCACTCATGTTAATGATGACCAATGATGTTTTGCCATCCAGGGGACACGCCATGTTGAAACTACAGAGAATAATGACTACATTATTAATTTGAATTCTGTACAGCAGTGTCACAATTGAGTGTGTCGAGAAGTTTTGTCTTCATCATTAGCAGCTGTGACTGTTTCTCACTGGGGTAGGCTACACACAGTAGCACAGGAAGACCAAGTTTCCCTGTCCCATTTCATTAGCTGATTTTTTGGCAGTTTGTGCTAAAGCTTTGAGGAGACTAAATTTTTCATTAAGAGAATGTAACTTTTGTTTAAACATATCTCTATCTCTGTTGCCTTAATGGCAGTTATGTCCATGGCATAGTGGATGATTAGCTATCCCCTCAAAGTAGATATCAAGTGAATCTCTCAGTTAGTGGAGACACTGCATGCATTAACACGAGATACAGCAAAGAGCTCAATTGATAATTTAAATCTACTGACACGCTAACAGGATCAGTTAGGATGTAATGTTAGTTAATGATCTGTGTTCTTCTACACATTCAAAAGTTCATACACACAGTCCAGGTCCATGATAGTTCAGAGTATCCATCTGCCTGACAAAGCCTGAGCTTCATCAGAGCTCTCTCTAAATGTATTTCAGATGTTAAAAGTTTGATTCTACTTTCTCTGGAAAGTATCCTCTGTCCTGCCAAATTAATAACTTCAGTTGTTAGTTTTGCTGTTTAAATGTCTCACTATATTTGCTACATTGACCTTACTGTGTGCATGAAAATGTTTTGGATTTTTTTAAACAGCCTTGCTAAAGGCAATTAATTAAAAAAACACCATGAATGTACAGAGTCAGAGTTGGAATAATAAGACAAACAAAAAGCATGTCGAGCAAGGAATCTTACGTGGTATAGTAATATGTTAATTTAGCAATTGGAGGTGATATTGTCTACATGACTTTTGAAAGGCAAGTTAGCTAGGGGTGGAGTTTCATGTCCAAGCAATTGTAAGTCTCTAAATTAGAGGAACTAATTTAATTGGTTGGCTGCTGTTGGACTGTTGTCCAATGTCCATGTGAACATGTGGATTCAATTAACATTGGAGCTGATCTGTGCATTATAAAGGCCTAATGAGTACATAAGATTGTAAAGCCTTTTGTTTATAGGTGGTGGCTCACAGATTTCAATCACTGATAATAGTTTTCAGTGATGTTAGGATTACAACTACAGAGAGGGACATGGACAACCAATGCGTTGCCAAGCAACATAATATGTGTGCACTACACGGTGTGTATAAACTGTGCAGTTCTCTTTGTTGTGTTTGTGGCACTGCAAGGTTTATATTGTGTTTGCATCTCTGTTGTGCCTGTTTGGGTGATGTTTTATTTTCTCTTTATAGTGCCAGTTATTTAAATTCTCTGCTGTTATAAAAGAGTGGACTCTTGGCCTTGGTGCAGGTTTGCGCTCTCTAAGTGCCCTTGTAGTTTTAGCCATACAAGTATCTGATTACCATGACCATAATCACTAAAAGCGATTTTCACTGTGCCAAATTTTTCAGCTTCAGTTGCTTTTTTCACCCAAGCAATATTTTCAGTTGTAAGTTGCTCTTTGGCATTGTGGTGATACACGTCTATGCTTGTGTAGTGAGACTGATTTTTGATTTGATCTTCATGAGTGAATCTTTTATTCTTTCAGGAGTCTTCTCTCTAGGAGAACTGGGCTGGAGTGAAGTGGGTACCCTAGGTACAATGTTCCATGGAATGGAAGCTCTGACCTTATACAATGTAAAAGGCTATTCAATTCTTGACAATCATGTTGAAAGTGATATCACAAATCCAGCAGTCACGTGGAGCATTAATAGGGCCGTTGAGTTTGGTGAAAATCATAAATCCATAATACTTCATTACTGGATCATTATCAATGCCTAACTTACATGTTTATGTGCGCAATTGTGATTTCACCATTGTCAGTGATTGACACCAACGCTGATGTCAGTGGAATCTGCAGAAGTCTTCTTTGTTTTTTTTACAAGCAGGTTCCACTGAAATACGTTTAGCCAGTGGTCAATGTTTACATGCCCTCAAGTTCTCATCCTTGAAACCTGTTAAAATGAACTAGATGCATTAGGCTTTGTGACTATTTTCACATCAAAATAATACTGCTTGGGCACTTCACTTTTGGTTTGTTTACTCAGTGCCATCTAGCTAGAGAGCTATTAGTAGCACTTACGGTGGTAAATTCTTTTAGCAAAGAAAAAATTTAAAGACCAAAAATTTTCAATTTTCAAAAACACTTCCAGCATCGCCTTGTCACACTTAGTTCAGTATCATCTAATTTTTTCTACATACAAAGCTTCCTTGGATTTCAACCTTAAAAAAGCAATTGCTATTAAAGATATGCGGCTATTATTTTACTCTCTCCTATCAAACTAAAGTCTGCAGCTGGCTCTGTGCCAGCAATCAGCCAAGCGTATGTTTTTCGTGTTCAATCATTTTAATTAAGGTTTTGAATCTGATCATCCAAACACACATTTCCATCTTATCCTTAATTAGCTAAATCAAATAATCTGATCAATAAGTTCTGATAATGCAGGGAGACATGGAAAAATTTAGGACTGTGGGCCTTTCGGAACAAACTTAGCTAATTCTTAACTGAAGTGCACCCTTCTAAATGGGGATGGATGGAGTTACATAGCTTACTTTTTATGTCCAAATTAATTACATCAACATATTTTGCACATCCATGTTACTTCACGGCATAACATGGATAACCTCAAGGCTAACAGTAATAGTTAATGTTTGTTAGGAAAGTTGTTAGGCAGTAATATTGTATAGATTTCAGTGTTTCCCCTAGGTTCACCTATTAAGGGGAGCACGGTGTTCATTCTGATGATAAAGTTAAATGTTACAGAAAAATTGGACAGGAATTTATGGAAGCCAAGCGAAAATGAGTGCCACTGTCGTTTTCATTCGGTTATTTGAAATCACCAAATAATCATTTCAACATGGGAAAACTAGCCATGTGATGCTGTGATAATGCAATAATTTATGTCATAATCACAAGACAATGACTTGTCATTGTCATGATTTGTGAGGAATCAACTACATGGGTAATTTTTTAAAATTAATATTTAAAAGTCACAGAACAGTTTTGGTGTTGCGCTGAATATATGTCACCAACTCCAGCTCAGGTTCCTGTCAATAAATCTTGATCCTCTCCGATGTTGCATGTGTAAGCATGGAAAAGCCACGCCCTTGGACATGGGGGGAATGCAGTCACGACCCAAGACAGTGAAATGCATTTGAGAAGCGCATACATTGTGCCTCTCTTTTTAGAGATATCATGATGTAAAATATCATTTAAGGTAATGGAGGATTTTATCAATAGCTCATTACCATATACACTGAAACATATCTTAGATCTCTTACCTGCATCATCGGATTCATTGAATTGTGAGTAGTTCACCACTTTCCTGTTCCTGTATAGAAGTACATACAGAATAAGCTTACAATTAGACAGGAAAAAGTTATTTCACTGTTCACACCAAAAGGACAAGACAATCAGTGCTTGAGGATGGGAGTGGGCAAAATAGTTGTTATTTATCATGTCCAGCAATTCAAAAGGTGGCAGCAAGTCAGTTGTATATGGATTATGTTGGCTGGTTTGAGAGGCCACAAGCAGTTTCTAGCTGGGGGTACGAACTGGACACTGGTCTACCTTCTACAGTTTCCTGGGCTAATTTGGCAAAGAGTGTGAGGGAAGCCTCAGGTGACAGTAGACAACTATAGTTCAGGTATCCCACAACTTTAGAAGCTGTGATGGTGCATGTTAAAACAAAGAAAATTACTTAGAAACTCAGCTAGGGCAAAAAACAACTTTTAAACATAAATAATAAAGGTGCTTTGCATCAAACATAAACACACATTGAATGAAAAAAAAGGTAAAATAACTTGAATATAAAATAAATAATTCAGAGCTGAAAAATATACACCTTTCCAAACAGGTGGCATAATCAAAATCAATTATTTGCCAAACCAGTATCTGTATCACTGAAAAACTGGTGGCAGCACAAATCATCTGCATTCACTGACTTAAAAAGTGAACATCTGTTGATCATAACCAGGTTAATAACCACGCTTAAGCAGTGTGTGTGTGTGTGTGTGTGTGTGTGTGTGAGTGAGTGAGTGAGTGTGTGAAAGAGAGAGAGAGAGAGAGAGAGAGAGAGTGTGTGTATGGTTGGATGGGAAAAGGAAAGGAAATAGCACAATAAAAACTTTAAGAAGTGCTTTGATCAAAACAACATGCGCACACACCAACACTCACCAGAGGAAAATTCTAATAGCAACCAGTGACACACTTGACACATTATTATTCAAATCACAGAGATATAACAAGATACTACTTTTCCAACTAACTCCTTTATTCTGAGTAACCAAGCTGTGGTAGGGATAGTGTGTAAATGTGATGATGACAACTCACGATGAGGGTTTATACATAAAACACAGGTATTTCGAGTAGCCAACTGTGTGGTGCTGTGTTTAATTTTTTATAATTTCTAGGATGTGTTGTAGTATTTTTCATAGGGCAGTGATTTGTTATCACTTTTGAACGTACATTACACCTATTCCAACCATTGCTTTCAACTGGTAAGCAACATGGAAAAAAGATCTATTGTTTTATTCATGAGGCTGTAAAAAAGTGCATATTGCAGTTCATTAAAGCAGCTAAGATTAATCCTACAATTAAAAGAGGTTAAAATAATCAGCAATGAGCATGACAACTGAATAATTTCTGAAGACATTTTTAAGCAAATTTCAAAACTTTTGCTTATTTGAGCATATTTATTGTTACTTTTTTTTTCACTGTTGATGAAACTAATTATAATACACTTTGTTCTCAACATGAACCATTTGTGATTGTTGTTTATGTATGCACCTCAAAAAAAACTGAGCAGAGTACAGCAAATCCAGATTGTTCGGTCTTTTTTCTTGAAAAAGAAATTGTCAATTTAATACCATATTGTTGCATATCAATTTTCTGTCAATTAATTTATGAACTAATTGTTTTAGCTCTAGTTCATTACTATTCACTATTACTATTTTTGTTTCACATCCATCATGGCTTTGAATCGCAATATAATTTATCATTAGGGTTCTATACCAAGTCCTGATTATTTAATTTATGTAGTTCAAAAGATTAGAAATAAAAATTAATTTACATCCATACCCTCACTCTGATAACCAGCGCAGACATCTTACCAACATTAGATGACGGGGCTTAATGCCAACAACTGCCTGATTATTTTTTTGAGATGATTAAAATATAAGTGCTTCAAAATAATTTTAATGTGTGCATTTTGTGGACTCTCCAGGTGCTGCAGTGCTTATGCAGTTGAGTTCTGCCTTGTTCCCTAGGCCAATCTCAGGTTAATTACTGACACTCAGAAGATCAGCTTTTGTTAAATGGATATTAAATTTTCCACATTTGCATCGGGATGCATTTCAGAGTAATTTTTTTTCACCCGAGTCAATAGAGAGAATTGCGACATCAAGTATACGAACAACTTTGCAGGTCAAGAAAATCTTATGTTTCTTACACAACCATTTGTTGTGTACGAGTTTGAAAGTATGTACTTTAAAAGATTACACACTGAAATGTTGCGAAAGTTATATTATTATAACTATCTCTAAATAAATCAAATTACTGTTTTGCATATCTGCAGCTTTTAACATGGCCAAATTTGTGTCAGATTTTAGCTTTTTTTTTTTACTTTGTCTATTGTTCTGGAGGAAGAAGGTAAAATGTACCATGGCCATAACCAAGTCTGTTTCTGTGACACATATTGTACAAGACGAGAAATGCAGTTAACTGAGCAGTGAATTAGATAATACTATCTACAGAGCAAAGTGCACCTTTACTGCTTGGAAAAAACATTTAAATTGACATACATCATATGTTTAATTG
This sequence comes from Acanthurus leucopareius, assembly GCA_029814765.1. Lineage (NCBI taxonomy): Eukaryota > Metazoa > Chordata > Actinopteri > Acanthuriformes > Acanthuridae > Acanthurus > Acanthurus leucopareius. The sequence continues at coordinate 15,246,174 of JAQMCX010000029.1, forward strand.
ATGGCACAGTTCAAACAGAAGCAGAAATTATTTTTATCCCTCTCCATTGATTTCTCTACATCAGCTTGTATAATTAAAATAATGTGTCATGTATGCTGCTTCACTTGCGCAAGTTTTACTTTGCCAGAAGCTTTGGTAAAAATGCTTTTGCCACCTGGGTGGTAAGTCTTCTCATCAGGTCTTTCCTACTTCAAAATTATTTCAATTTTGTGGGATAGCACTACCTAGCTGTATGCTAGAAAGCAACCAAGCAAGCTAAAAATCAAGGGAAGGAGCAGTTTTTTTAGAGGGTACAGACCACACTGGGTTAACACTGACAGCCTATAATGAGAAAAATTAATGATGTTTTAACTTGAAAGGCAGATTATATTATCATTGTTATTTTAGTTGTTAAAATAATGTAAAATAATGATTTTTTTTTAAAAAAATCATCTCCCCTGGGTGGCACTTGTTACAAAACAATGTCTACTTTGATTATTTCGTCAGAGGTTATTTTCACCACCACGACATTTCAGATGCATTCATACATTTGATGCCAAAAGCTGTACCCCATTTCAAGATAGCCACATTTTTTAATCTTACCTAATATCAAAATGTATTTTTATGTCAAAGCAATTGATTAGTAAGAGCAAGTCCAAGTCTCTGGGCTGATCTTTGGCAAACATTGTATCATCTGATCAATTATTTAGTCATTAGTGGAAGCTACCTAACATCATTTACTTGTCAACCAAGTGGGGTTGCCATCTGCAGATGTTGAAGAAAATTACCTCTTCATCATAATTCACCTATTCATATTAATCTCTTCACCTGTTGATTGTTTGGAATGAGATTTCTTTAATATTTTCATTTGATAAAATACATAGGCCTGCATCTGTCACTATTTCCTTGTTCATTTACCACAGCATTTTTAAACAATTTAATACCAAAATCATAATAACATCTGATTCACCTCCACATAAGTTGATTCTAAAAGTTCTCTAGAAGAGTTATCAAATTTTTATTTGCAAATTCAATCTAATATTGTACTAAAAATCCTCAAGAATTTGTTCGATTAATTTATTAAGTTGTTATACTAATGTCAAACCTAATATGCATACATTTTGGCTGGTAAACACACGCATGGTTCGTGAATATTATTTTTTTTTACCAGAGACAAAAAAATTTACTCAGGATTGCAGAATCCAAGTACAACGAAATCCTTTGGTTGAAGTGCTAACCCCACCCCCCCAAAAAAAAACAAGAAACACTGATACTTATACTATGTGTTGTGCATATTGTTTCAACTTGGAAAGTAAGAGAGTTAAAAGGCCCATTTTTAAAAGGCATGTCAAGCTACTAAAATTTGGCTTACTAACATGACCAAAAAAAAGGCTTTTTTCCTATTTACAAACTGCTTATAAATTAAAAAAAATATATTGGGGCAAGTAAAAATTTTCTGTGGTAAAGCAGTGAGGTTGCATAGTTGTTAGCATGAATAGGAAAATGTGTGCAGATAGACAGAAATTACAAAAAAAAGGTGACAAAATACCAAATATGATTTTTTTTGCTGTTTTTACATAAATTCTATCAATATTTAGTTTTTTTAAAGTGTTAAAACATTCAATATAGAAACATCATTTTGGACTCTGTTTACTTTTTTTTTTTTTTTTTTGCCATATGCAAAAAAAAAAATTAATTAATTAATGCATATCATAATGAGCAAAGTTAATTTTTGTTGCCCTTGAGTTATGCTTTACAAGAACTCTTGAATTCATTCAATTTAAGTGCAGCTTGATTTGCACTATAGAGTTGTGTAGCAAATAAGTATACAAGCAGCAGCTTTGGTGATATTCATTGTACTCTCCCTCATGAGAGCCATTTCAAAACTTTCAATAACAGCTGCACTGAAGAGCAGCAGATGCAAAAATAATTGCTGATGTTAATTAGTAAAAAAAGCGCTTTTCCTCAGGTGAGAGAGTCACATGGCATTTAGGTTAAATAATCAGTAGTTGATGATTAAAGATACTGATGATTCAGAAATAGGTGAGACAATGGCAAACATTGTATCATCTGATCAATTATATAGTCATTAGTGGAAGCTACCTAATTTGCATGTTTGGAGGCCAGTTTTAGTAACACAAACATTGGTTTAGTGGTTACCACTGCAGAAAAGACTTAACAACTCATTAAAGTCAGAAATTTCCTTCTACATCACAGCAAATACAAGGCACATTTCATGGTACAAAGTAACCAATCTCGAATATCTACTTGCACATATGACAGGTGGTGATAATTGAAGTGATGTACTACAGGGTGGCATCCCTGAAATGCTCTGTGGCATAACCAACCCAGGTTTTTGCCAAGGTCCTCAGCATCAAGAGAAAATTTGATCTAACTTTGACAAAGACTAGGGTTAATTTTTCTTTTAGGAATGCAGCTGTCTGTCAGAGCTGGTCTGAAGCTGAACTGTGTAGCAGAGTGGCAAACTGTGAACATGCAAATACAATGTGGTCTTATGCGCAGCAGATAAGTTTGTTTCATGTTTTTTGGGACCAGTCTCTCTTTACCTTTTGTGTGCATTGCAAATGATCTAAATATCGCATAGTCTGCAGTAAAATAAAATTTGCACTGTTATTTTGCAGCATCAAAGAGATTGGCTGTGCTTTAATCAAAACAAAACAGATCATCACTTCTATTTGGATGTTGAGCAAACATTTTCTATCAAGTGAAAGGCTGCATATTAGGTCTGCACATAGCAAGGCATATCCACTTGTAAGACTGTGACTGAAGGCGTTGAAAATGTTTCAGCTGAGGGTGCAGTTGGCGTGTGAGCTGAAGTTTTATGTTTGATTTTGGTGAGAATAAATGTTTAGTTTATGATGCAAGCTAGGGTGAAATGTAGCATATGGCCAATATTTCCGGTTATTATCGTCATCACACAGTATTTCTTGTGTCTCTAACCAATTTGTATACCTCACTTTGTCTTGCACTCTGTATGTATTTGTGTGGATGCATGTACCCACATATGTTTAAATAGGTATTCCACATATCTGCACTGACATAACAATAGTAATGATAAGTTTATTTTGACTTTATTATTTCTATTAAATTTGTATAAATGCTAGCATATATTAATATTTGGTGATTAAATTTTTGGGGGTAACAGAGGGGGGCGTCCATTAATTTTCTAAATCAAGAGGAGGTTCCAAAAAACAGAGCAACACTGAGAATCTTGCTTTTTTCATTTTAGACAAATAATCATTCAAGTCAAACCATCCTCCAGAATTTTCTACAGCCCTTTAAGACCCATCCAATTTCAAACAATATGAACCATTTTGTTTTTCTTGAAAATAGATTAAATAAATGTAATAAATGCGACACTCAAATGCCCCAAAACGCGAGATTTCAAAAATCAACACTGCATTAGATTTAATAAGTTAAAATGACGTATAATCGAAATAACAGGCGTTTTAATTAGTATTAAAAGGACCAGGAGACACCTCATGCGTTTATATCACACTAGGGATCTTGTGGGGGTGTGGTGACTTTTGTAGTTCTCCGCCTTCCTCTGACATCAGCCAGCGTGTTAATTTACTGCCAGCACTGAAAATGTAGAAGCGCTCTATTTTTTTTCTCTAACGACGACATTTTTGTTCACCAGCACACAAATTTCTATTGTCCTGAATCGACAAATGTTATATATGTAATGAGATACGATTAAAAGGGGGCAACAGCACCGACATGCCTAGTCTGCGCGGTAACAAGATCAAATCCCGAGGCCGAACAGTACCTCCTCTGGTCGTTTTTTTCAGTTTTGGTGGGGGGGTTTTAGCATTTAAGAGCCTCGCCTGGATGAATGGGTAGCCATATTCTCATTCTCAGTCAGACTGGGAAAATATTATCAGGCCTGGCATAAATTAGCCGTAAAACGTCGTTGGTTAAATCACGCAGCCTAATTTTCCGCTTGGCCTACATAGCAGCCAACAATGCACATCATGGATCCGTTTTAAAGCATGATAGACACGACGCGGCGGCGGGCTGCGCGTATCTCCAAAAGACATGGCGAACAGTCCACACCGCTGGGATCCATGTTAGAAAAAAGAGGGGGCACACACGCGAAGGGAAACACACGCACTACCCTATTATTTTTTCATGAAATAAACACATTCCCAGCTCATAAAACACAGCATGCTCGAGACGTGCATGTTATCTGCGATGCCTGCTAGCACGGTGTCGTTATTAACTTACGGAGAGCAGAGGACAGATTTAGCACACCTACCTCACTGGTCTTGACATTTTGCAGGAATACTGTAGAGGTTAAGGATGTAAGAAGGGGAGGGGGAGAAGAAAAAGCACAGAAAAAAAAAGAAATATAGATTCCCGCTCTGCCAAACACCAAGGGGAGCGAGGTTGCGCACAACTCCACCGTCCGACTTAGCGCGTGAAAATAAAAGTACGGCAGCAACTTGTCCTCCACACGCAAATATTATTTTTTTTTTACCTTCAGCTACTCAAAATGGTGAATAAAACAAACTGAAACTGCAGCCTGTGTGCAACCAAACCCCGCGGCCTTGAGGGGTGGGTCTTTCAAGACAAGCCCGCCCCTACGGGGCAATGAAAGGAGCAACGCAGCACAGTGATGCTCCCATTGGCTGATTTGAACGAAGAACATTCTTTGTATTGGGTACTTTAGCTGCTCGTTAGAACACTTTAGCTTATATTTCCCCGCCTTTGTTAGCATGCTTGGTTGAATTAGCACTGTTAAGAAAACAAAAAGAGGCCCTCAGGTTGGATGCAAACATTGGATTCAGTGTGGGTCCCCAAAGACCATACAGCAATGTTGCAATCATAGGTTTGAACGTACACAACTATCATGTATTTGTAAAGATATAATCTAATGTATTTTAGTGATCACTCTGACTGTCATATGGCAGAAAATGAGACTATCCTTCTGTTTTATCTGGCAGACTGCTGCAGGTAGCCAGCAGTTGCTGCAAAGCCTAAAACATAACAGAAAATACAGTTAATATATTTATGATATATTTTTGTTGATATCTTTACTTATTGATATATTTTCTACAATCAAATGCTTTTTATAATCTTCAGATAATACAAAAAATATTACTAAAATTCTCACAGCCTAATTAAAATAAAATTGTGACTCTTGTACCCTTATACCACTTTCAGATCTCTGCACTGACCCAATATGTTTTCAGTTGGTCTGAACAGATAAACATGCATTATGGCTAATTATCCCGTTCATGACCTGTGTCTGATGCCTGGCGGCTCCTGCTCTGCATTGTGATGCAAGGGTTAACAGGAGTAAGAATAATAAGTTTAGGGTTAATATATGAAACTGTACAGTTCCTTGGTTCTCAAAATGTTGACTAGTCGAGTTTGCTGTGAAAGCAGAGAGCAGAAAGGGGTGAAAGGGTTTGTTTAGGATCATGTATGTAAGTTTTCCTAAAGCAAGCCATAAGCCCATGAAGCTATTTCAGCTTTTAAAAGTAAAGGAGTCAATTTTGATAAAGGTTCCAGAAAAACACAACTATATGTGTATGGACATATTCATTATTAAATATTTGTTGTTTGTTTTTGTCTTAATTACACATGGACCTCATGCAAAAAAGACCTGATGCACTAATATGAAAAATACTGAAGTTGGCTACGACAAGATGCAATGCTTTGCTTCAGTAAGAGCAAGTGACAGTGCTGATTTAAAAGATACATGAAGAACTGATTTAAACAGAGTTTGACAATAGTAGACTGAGTCAGACAGTCTGCATCAATACTGTTCTCAAATGGCAACCATACAGAGCTTTATGCATATTTAGACATCATCTCACTCCATATTAGAAGCATTAAATATTGCAGTGTTGAATGAATGTTTTAGTCCTGTAAGACTACTGGTGGAGCTCTAGACACCCTGTTTTCTTTGCTAAACCCTGTGATGAACTGGTGACCTCTCCCCCTGCTCAGCCAATGTCAACTGGGACCAACTCCCATCCCTGGAAAGGATAAGTGGTTCTACATAACAGATGAATGGATAGATGGTGTTTTTGCTTTAAACAAATTTTATTTTCACCCATTTTTTGCTTGGCAACACAACACGTTTACCAACATATTCATAATGCTACTTACTTTACATCACTCAAGGATATATTTACGTTAAGAGCAACTGGTGGTTGATTTTTTTGTTTGACTTTTACCCAATTTTGTTGAAACATTTAAAACCTTGTTTTGGACCAATGTGCCTTGCACTGTTCGAATAGTAAATAACACATTGGCTAACTGATCAGACTTAATGAAATACTTCTGAATACATTGGTCCCCTGTTATTCTGTTTCTCATCTCTTGAAAAATGTTCATTTCTTATAACCTGTTTTAAGCCTTGTGGCTTGAAATGTGCAAACAAATAAATTATCAACAACAATTCATTTTTAACCTGTTTTGAAACAAATCTGGTCATAGCTTATGATAGATAGTCTCCTGTTGTTAATAATAACAGCTGTATTAGAAAATGATCTAAATACACACACACACACACACACACACACACACACACACACACACACACACACACACACACACACACACACACACACACATACACACACACTAGCAGGCTCTGACTCATTAGCTTTTTGGTGTTTCACCTGGGGATTTTAATGAGACCTGGATACATGGCAAAGACGCAATCTAAAGCAAGATTTGGATACAATGACGAAAAATAGAAAAAAACCCCAAAATGAATGTCTTCCACGAGATAAAATGTCAGCAACATGAAATGTTTGGTTTGTGGGGGTCTCCAAACAAGTTGATTGAAGTTCAGTCATTAGTGAGACTCAGGGGGTCTACAATTAAAAGTGCCACAAAAGTATGTAAGTTTACTGCAACAGTCTTATGCTGAAAAAATCCAGCAGAGTTTTTGAGGCTCTGAGTGGAAGTAACCTTTGTTTTTCAGGCTCATTGAGTTTTAGGTCCACCTACTCGTGTAGTGAGTTCGAGTACATTCTGTCAAATTGTAGGCTGTGCTCAGGGCTCGTTCGGAATGTGAGTTATTCTCACCATGTTGTGTGTGTGTGTATGTGTCCGTGTCTGTCAGTGTTAAATTGTTAGAAATGATGTATAGCTGGATTTTGAGAAACAGTCTACTGAATCCTGATCTGAATATGAGATAATGCTTGGTATTGGTAGCGGTGTTAAATGTGATGAGAAACTGTTCAAATGCATGCCTTGTCTCCAACTCTCTTTCTGTTTCTCTCTGTCTCTCTCTCTTGTTTCTTTCACATCAGACAGACTTATGTCTCTGTGTTCAGGGATGATGCTGAAGTGAGGAGCAGGTATGTTGCCATGGCAACCAGGGAAAGTGACTTTCGCCTTTCTCTTCATGGCTTCACAGTTGCCTCTGGATCATTCTTCAGTCCAAGCACTGCATTCTTTAGCCTATAACAGAAGAAAAGTCCCTGAACCTCAGACACATGTTTCTATTACACCTTAGGGGTGGATGACTAATGCACAGTTTGTGGACCAATACTGTCTGACAGGTAAGGAACAGTACTGACCTGTAGCTGAAAACATCAAATTCAAATATAACTGCTCATTTCGATCACTTAAATCCTAATATTCAACTGTGTACATATTAAAATTTGGATTCACACTGATTAACATAAAATTTTGGGTTGCAGCTTTACATGAGCAGTTGGCAGAGAACCACAAGTCTCCTCACCTGCTTAGCACTGCCACCTTGTGGCTGATAGCTTAAAGTGATAATGCAGGAAAGTGAAGACAATCATCTGTAAATGTCCAATGTGTAGGATTCAGTGGTATCTAGGTGAGACTACAGATCACAAACAACTGAAAAACCCTCCTTTTTACTTGTCTCTTAAAACACATTGACAGAGATACTCAACTTACATGTCTGGGGGCCAGGTTTGATAAATTAAAGAAGACAAGGATTTACACCAGGGCGCTGTATATTAGTATTGTACTGCTTTATATATATATATATATATATACACTTTTTTTATATATAAATAAATTGGATATATATATACATATATTTATATATACTAACTAGTGACTCAAATTCTTAATTGATGTAGCAGAATAAAAATTACAATAATTCAATTGTTGAGGAATAGAAGGTTAAAGTGGCAGGTATAAAACTCAAGTAGATTACATGTACATTACAGTTGCATTCATACAGTGCTTGTGCAGTAAATGTATTTAGTTATTTTCCACCTCTACAGTAAGGTGGTTTAAACCACTGGAGAACAACATTCAAGCATCTCTGAAATAAGCTTTTAGGGTCATGTGATCGATGGGAGATGAGAAAAAAGCAAAAATTCTGATAGTAAGTGTGTACTCAGATTTTATGCTCTTTTTTATCGCTTTTTTGTGAAATATTAGGGTTTGACCTCTTTATGCCTTGAGCTGTTCTTTTAATGACCCTGTCTGAGAGGTTTTAGGGTAAATTAGTCTTTTCTAAAACTGCTAATAACTAATTAACATCTGTTACATGAACAACGAAACACTGAAAACAGCTTTGAAGGAATCACAAGCCTAAAAAAGTTTGGAGCTACTGGTTTAATATTCAACATTTATACTGATAAAACAAAATTGTAAAACAAAATTGAGCAGAAGAGATTTGGACTAAACAAAAGCTATGTACCTGCTGTGAAATTAAATATGAATATTATACTGAAAACGTATTCTGGGCAAATAAATAAAAGGCAACTGGACTCAGTAATATGTCTGTGAAGACGTTTCACCTCTTATCCAAGGGGCTTCATCAG